>JBAIZL010000002.1:180519523-180817023 GCA_036971475.1 Prosapia bicincta
GTGTGTTTTGTCATTTAGAATGTGTTGCAGATAGTATTTATGGTGTTTATATATCTTGTAGTTTTCTACTGTGTTGAGTTTATTGCTTTTTTTGATGTAGTGTAGGATTTTTAGATTGGAGTCTATGTCAGTCTGTGAGTGTAGTGTGTTTTGTATACATATGGCGAATTTTGATTTGGGTTGTGTCTTTCTTATCTGTGATATGTGTTTGTTGTATCTAGTGGTAAATGTTCTCCCTGTTTGTCCTATGTAAGAGCTGGGACAGGTGTTGCATGAAATCTTGTATACACCTGCCCTGTCATGTTTATCATGGCGTGTTTTTGAACTGTGTAGGTGTTTGTTTAATTGTGTTGGATGGTGGGAATTCTACTTTATATTTGAGTTTGCAGAGCGAGGAAGCTATTTTTTGTGATGTGTTGTTGTGATATGCAAGTGTTATGTATTTTTGTGTGTTATTGTTTTTTGTTGTGTTATTTGTGCGTTGTTTTTGCGCATTATGTTGTGCATTCGTTATTTTTAACGTGGGAAAATTTTTAACTATAACAGACCAGAAAAATTTGTGATGGAGAAACATTGTTTAGAGGGAAAGCACGAATTTAAAGTAGACGATGTAATCCTGTTAAAAAACGTTGTTAAGTGTAGTGAATTGGATGCATGGGAAACTTTGTATATTAATAGGAATAAAAATAGTATTATAAATAATGAGTCAGGCTCTATTAAAAATTGTATATTAATGGAATTAGTGTGACACAAGAAAATTTGATTGTAACCTTTTGGTTAAAACCTTGAAATAATAATATTACTGAAATATTAATTATTTATTTTGTTTATATGTAATTATGCGTATGAATAAGAATTTTATTGTAATTAATGAGTTAGGTATAAAATTTCTATTTGATGTACCATGTTCGAAGTAATATTAAGAACTGTTGTTTTGACAGGTGGCTGGTCGCAATGCCCACTGTATAAATATATAATTGTAACCTTACTTTCACCTTAGTTGTAAGTTAGAGTTTGTAGTAGCAACACTCACTGATGTTTTAACATAACTTCACAAGCTAAGTTACAAAAATAGTTGTAGTGTTGAGCGTATTGATTTATTTAGGGATTTATGAAGACTGCTGCAAGGAACAGGTAATTTCACTTATGCAATGTCACCACTTGACCCAACATTTCCAAGCAGAAGACACTGAAGAAGATCGGCACAGCGATCGAAAACGTTCTGTCTCAGTAAGTTTTAACTAAATTTAAAGTTTGGATAGTCATAAAATTCTGTTTAAGTGATTAATAAGATCCATCGAACGTAATGGACTATAAAATTCAAGAATATGCAATGTGTTTTGTCATGTATTAATGATTCATTTTATTTTAAAAAGTCAAAATTTATCCAATATGATACTGTAGATTTATTGTATTACAATTTAGTGCTTATTTTATTAAAAAATTATATTCATAAGGTACCTTGGGTGTTGTAGAACTACACCAGGTTATATTAGTATTTTTCAAAATGTTTAGTTTTTCTTCTATATTTTATTTTTGCTGTGCTCCTTATTACACTGTGTTCTTAAATATAACCTTATTTTGTTTATAAATTTGACATATAGTATATTGTCACACCCTGTGACTTTTCCTGTTTCTGAAGATTAAATCTGCCTGGTTGTAGTCAAATACAATTATAGGCACAAGAAAAATATATGTTCGTATCTAACCTTCTTACTTTTTTGTATATAAGCTTATAACTTTAATCAGTTGATTTTTGGGGGCCTAACTTTAACCTTAATGAGTTATTTTTTCTAATTAACTTCCTAAAGTATACTAATATGTAAGTACCTAAAACAGGAGCTTGCTCATTAAAGATGGCATAATTAAAATATATCACAGTACACTAATCTCTGATTTACTCTTTACCCCATCAATAAAAATAAATTTGCTGATTGAATTGTGAGTCTTTATTCGCAGGCCTTCCATTTGGATAACCTACCTTAAAAAAACAATTGATGGTTAAGTTACAAAAATTTATCAATTTTGTTTAGTTGTGGTTATCCTTACCTTTAGTTGGTAAATATTGCTCACTAAATAAAATCAATAAAGCTTACAAAGAGACGTTAAATTTTAAATATTTAAATATCTCTTTCTGGCAATTTTAATTTTTGATGATGTATCTATATTTTAAAATTATCTATTGAATAAATATTTTTGTAAATAACATTTTAAAGGGGTTTTGGTATAAATACACAAATTTTAAGTAATAATTCTTAACTAAAGAATTTAAGGGAAAATATTACATTGTTTCCAAAATGTAAGGAGTTAGAGAGGGAGTTAATAATGAAATTCATCTTATAAAATTGTTTTAAAAAAGCATGCTTATGAAGGCATATGCGTATATTGTTCAATTGATTAAAAACTTTAAGTTCTACAGGAATTGTTACACTGAATATAATTTACTATTCTAACAGCCAAACTATTTATGGAAATGACATTGACCTTTTCAAATTTAATTGTCTAATTGGTTATGGTTATTACAAAATTTGTTGAAGTTCAATCCCTCTAAGAAATAAAAAACTGAATTGTTGGTTTAATAATAATTCTTTGAAACTCATATTCTTACCCATTTACAATCGCCAGAGAAACAAAATCTCCTGTCCCATCTGCATGTTGCTGGTTATAGAACAGAATTCCATCATTAGCATAAGCTTTGAATTCTATTTCAATTGTAAGCTTGTGATATGCTTTGAGCCTCTTCAGTCGTACATATGAATTACCATTGAAAGCAGCGATCTCGTATGCTAAACAGATGTTCAATAAATATTATATGATAAAAATAGTTTTATTAGAAAAGTATGCTATTTGATTAAAATATTTAACAGAGAAAAATTTAATCTATGTGTAAATATGAAATCTTAGGGGTTGTTGAATTTTACTAGCTGCAGCAATTTGTGGATTAAACGATCAATAAATTATAACAAAGTTATTACCAAATTGTTTTATAATAAATGTTAAACATATAGAATGGTTATATCTATTTTTAATAGAATAATGTAATAGTGGCATTAGATTTTCTATATCCAAATGTATTCTTGGGCGCATAGCAGAAATTACAATCCATGACAAGAAGTTTTTAAGTAGCTCTCATCTGTTTTAATGTATTGTATCAAAACATATCTAGTTGTAAAGCGAGGGGAATCTGAAATTATTAATATATTCACCTTCTTTTCTGTTAGGAATATTTCTATATGTCTGAGTACAGTTTTCTGCCATTCCTAATGTTTCAAAATTCTCTTCTGTTGACACGTTTCGGAGTAACTCCATTTTTAAAACTTCAATCATACTGTTCGCCCAAATGTTGAGTTCGTCCTTATACACCCTTTAGCCACGCTTCCACCATTTCCAGACCTCACTTTTTATTGGTGCACGTCTACTTTTGTTTCTTCCGATTAAGAGAAAAATGATTCAAATTATGCTACACATTTGATTGAAGCATACACCACAAGAAATGAAAATTTTATATTATGTTAATAATGAAAAATGTAATAAATGACCAAATAAATACACAGTCGAACGTTATATATAAAAGTTTAAAATTATTAAGTAGTTGGATGCAAGAAGCAAAAGTAGCCGTGCACCAATAGGAAATGAGCCCTGGAAGCGGTGGGGGTGTGGCTAATGGTATATAAAGACGAACTCAACATTTGGGCAAACAGTATGATTGAAGTTTTGAAAATGTAGTTACTCCGAAACGTGTCAACAGAAGAGAATATTGAAATGTTAGGAATGACACAAAACTTTACTCACACATATTAGGGGAGTCTCTTTACTTGGTGAACCATTGGTATGATAATTTCTACTGTCTCAATTCTGAGGGATTGAAAGCTGGAAGGAATGATTTAATTATTTTTGTGGTATATTTGGCATTAAAAGATATGATGTAGCTACCAGCATGTTTAGCTGTTAGTCTATTGGTGCCCATAGGTGAACATCATTTATGTGGCTTGAATATATAAATATAATACTTTAAATTAATATTTATTACATACATAAGAACAAACACCAGTGGCAGATTCAAGGGAAGCTTTGGGACTCTCCCAAAAATATGGAAAAGTGAAAATTTTTGAACTATAAAATAACACTATAAACGTAAAATAAAATGTCATTTTTGATGTTTGTGTTTAGCCTATCTTCTCTGATTTAAATTTAGTTCTTAATTAGTAGAATATGTTTACAATTCTATATTAATCACTATAAGATTGTATTATAATCATTAATAAATACGTTCTCTCACAACATAATAAGTAGGTGTTTTGTATTGTTTATATAAGGTAAATGAGGCTAATTAATGATTGTGATGGCACAGAATACAGCTATAACTACTTCCCTCAGATAGAAGACTCTTAGAGTTTACACTACAGCACCACTTCAACAACCCCCAGCTCCCATCAAAATACTTTTCTGAATCTGTCACTGTTCTTCATATTCAAGTTATACAACATATCATACTAGTATTTTCTACAACAGGACAAAACAACAATTGAAATAAAACTATCTGATTGAATACAGTGGTTCCTAAAGTGTGAGTGCAGCTATGTGGAGGCACAATGAATCATTGTCAGGGATGCTGGAGTGTGCCTCACAATTGAACATTTAAAATTAAAATATTGTGAAATGATTTACAATTTGTGACACTACACAATTTTGTAGCTAGGAGTAAGAATGTTAAACTAGATTTTTTAAGAGTAAACGATGCTTTGCTTATATTACTATTCTATTATTATTTTTTACTCAATAATAGATTTCGTATATTAACAAGATAAAATTCTGGTAGTGATTCATGTACACTACCTAGGCGAGTCCTAAACCAAATCTCTATTGAGTATTTTTTAGTTTTAAAAATTTGTCTAAAATATATACTGCTATGCGCTTGTACTTTATTGAGCACCAGTATTAAAAGAAAATTAATGGATATAAAATTTGCTACCAAAAAAATAATGGCTAATTTCTTGTAGGAGCATCACCAGAAAATATTTTTACAATGGTTTTTACGACGAGGGCCATGGGTTAAAAACTTTGGGAACTACTGATTTGATAAACAATTCGATGTTTCAGTCATTTACAGTCCAACTTTAAGCCGTTATCAAAATTAATACATTACTTATACAAAAAGAAAAACAAAGATATATATGACCGATTTTATGTTATGTTTTATGTTTAATATCCAATAATTTAGGTTTATTGTTTCAGATAAAAATAAAGAATTAATATACAAAAATTGAGGAAGGAAGTCAAATTATTTCAATTTAAATTTAAACCAATATGATTTCAAGAAAATAATTTATGTTATTAAAAACTTGTATGACTAAGTAGCATTCATAGTATATGCATAAATGAATAACAAAGTAAAAGGGGCTCAAGATATTTTATGCTTGATCATGGTTTAAAGAAGATGGTTTCTTTATTGCAAAACTGTGTGAATTTATTTAACCATATATCATAATAATGACACACATACAGTTGATATTTTCAAGTACTGAGTCAAACCTGAATCAAGCTTAAACAATCTTATAAATAGTTTAATTTTGGCAAAAGGTGGTGATATATCCTCATTGTATAGAATTAACATAAAAAGAATAACAGAAAACAAATTTACAGAAACATGAATAAAAAAGAGGTACTCATGTTGGATACATTTTAGAAAGTTCAAGTGCATTATTGTTTAAAAGATAAACATCATAACTTAAAGGACTCACTTTTATTGTATGTTAATTGTCAGTATAACCCAAACAACATTTCTATTTAAACTATAATTTTTGGTACTGAGATTGAGTTATATCATGTCTCAGTAAGCTTTCACAAATTTACAAAGTTTAAAGTTCGGATAGTCATAAACTAATGTTAAAGTGATTAATATTATTAATAGTTGGCATTTTTGGATTTGTTTGCTAGGGGGCGAAATATATTTAGTAAATAAGATTTGTATGATTTTACTGTTGACAATATTTCATAAACAAGCTCCTAAAAATGTCTGTTAAAACCAGTAAACTAATTTTGTGATAAAGTCAAGGTAATGTATATGAAATTATTTAAATATCAATAAACATATTTTTAAAATCTGTACATTATTTTATCAACTTACATTTAGGAATTAGTAGTTCTGTGCACAAAGGACCACCAAAACCATCAAGACATGTGCATGAAAAATAATCTCTGTTGTCTTTGCAGATGCCACCATTTTCACAAGGGTTGGAATTACAGGCAGAGAATTCAGTTCTTGGAATCTGTCCAGGTCTATTCACTTAAAAAAGTATTTCAAAAACAAATGTTAAATAATAAAACAATATTTAATTGCAAGTACAAAATGTAAATGAACAGAATACTGGCTAAATTTCATAAACTCAATAAAGTAACAAAACCATAAGCCTTAAAAACTATAAATTAAACAAGAATTAAATCTTAGTCCAATCCCAATTATAAGACCTGCATCACAAAATTCAATTTTAGAACTGTATTTAGAACTGTAATAATGTAACAGGTAAGGCCTTCCCATGACATATGGAATATGCCTTGACAAATTTACAACCCCTTCCATGTTTGAGGGGACACAACAGCCACACTATTCTGGTAAAGTCTACAACTTTCTAAGAAGCTGTAAGAAATTATGAGAAATTGCTAGAAGCAACATTTCACTATATAAAGGTTTTGTTAAGCATTGAGTTAGTCAGTCGTTGTAATGTAGTGAAGAGAGTAAAACCTTTGATGACAGAGTGACAGTTTTAGTGTGAGTAAATAGACTATTATTAACCTAAATAGATATTATTAAAACAGTGTTTGGAAGCCTTTATAAATATTAAATCCTTAACTGTGCCTTAAATTTATTATTATAAAATGGAGTTTTGATTCAATTTTGCTTTGTATTTATAGCGATTAAATAGATAAAACATATAATACAATAATAAATTTACCAATAAAGTTATTATTATACAATATTTTTTGAGATCATTTAAAGTAGAAACCTCACTATATGAGTTTACACATGTAGCACATACGAAAGTTGAATAGTAGCTACAGAACCAGATAAATTAAGCCCATTAATGGTACATATTGCTAATTAGACATTATTAGGTTAGGTAGGGAGTGAGTGAACTCTGTGATCAAGACAATGCTAAACATATGTAAGAAATGAACCAGATATATTGTCCTCATGAGTAGTGGAAAGTTCACTATCCTAGTTTAGCTGTGCATTCGGGTTGTATAACTATTGCCTACCAACATTTCACCAGAAATTAATGGATTTGCTCTTTATTAATTATTCAAGTTCTTCTTTTCTTTTATTATTGGTGAGACCTGGCCTTTTATATTCTTGCGTGGGGGGGGGGGGGTGGGGAGCCACCTCCATCTGTAATGTTTGCCCTAAGGGCTGGATTATAAGTATCTAGCATTTTCGAATTTTTCCGAATAACATTTTTTCTATCAAAGAAAAATCTTGATAATTGTATTTAAAATTTTTTCCTATGGATTTTGAAACACATATAAGTAGAAGTCATAAGTTCTAGTTCAACATTTTAAACAGGCTCGAGGTTAATTCCCACTCAATTTCCTCATATTTTTGTTAACTGTCTTTGAATCAATACTTTTGGACAATATATAAACAATATTTCCTTACTTTTTTTTCAAAAAATAACCAAGTACTATTGTATAGTGATGTGAGCTCGGAATATTCCCAGTGGGAAGGGAATTTAAGAATAATTTAAGAAAATAGGAATATTTCCAGGGAACTTCCCGTAGGCTTTAAAAGTTTCCAAAAAGAGGGAATTTATGAGAATTTATAGAATGAACTCATTTAAATGAGTTTAATTTACATTTAAAACTGTTTTGGAGCCTTAATTGGTTCTAAATGATCAATAACAAAGCAAAATAATCAAAAATATTGTGATATACCATGGCAAAAACTTTTATTTTAACCGTGATAAAAGTTTTGAGAGCTGACTTAGTTGATTATGAGCCCAAGACCCAAGATCAATTTCAATATAAGCTCAAAAAAACCTGATGATATAAGTTTTGAAGAATACCCATGTAAGTATGGGTATTACTTACACTTGCTTTGTTCTGATATTTTGGGATGTGAAACTGCTCGACAGTTTTTAGCAATTATCATTGAAAAGTGTGAAAAAAAATAAAAAGTCATGTTTAAAAAGCACCTTTTGGTGAAATTACCAAAGAAAAAACCCCTAAAGATAGGTTGTCTCTCAAGTTACCAGGGAAACAAGATGGGGGAGTCATCTGTTCTGTTTGAAAAGTGTGCAAGCGAACAAAGTTGTACTACAAACCTTAGCTGTGAGTAAAAAAGCCGATCTTGAACCTGCTTTAAAAAGAAGGCTGTTAGATGATGCAGTTTTTTGGCCAAGAGTTGAGAGCAGGGTAGCACTCATGAACCCAGTCGTACACTTGATAACTTCAATTCAGTCAAACGAACCGCAAGTACATTGTGTGGTGAGGAAGTTATATGAAATTGAAACAGTTCTAAAAGGAAAGCTACTATTGTCTCCCCTTTCTAAAGCAGAAGAAAAGAAAATGCCGATAAAATTCACTGAAAGGAAAGACATTGCCATTGCACCAATTCACATGGCTGCAAATTTGCTAGACCCAAAAGTTCAACGCAGCAGTTTGAAAGCTGACGAGATTGGATGCAATCAGTTTTGTTGGAACACTGCAAAACAAATGAAATTTAATGTTCCTAAAGTGCAAGAAAATTTGGCCGACTATAAGGACAAAGGAGGCTTATGGGCCAGAAAGTTCTTATGGGAAGGGTTTGATAGAGTGACAATGCCCACCAATGTTGAAATAAGTTCATTGTTATGGTCTCTTCGGGGAACCTGTGAGCTGGCAGATGTAGCCATACAAATATTACTCGCTCCAGTCACCTCTGCAGCCATGAAAAGAACATTGAGTAACTTATCTTGGATCCATAGTACGAAAAGGAACAGTCTTACTTCAGAAAAAGTAACTAAACTCACTTATCTAGCACACAACTGGAAAAACAAATAAAACATACACAAAACTCACAAATTAATTATTTATTAACTCATACATATTTCAATGACAAAGTCATCATCATCAGTGAGTGTTACTACTACAAACTCTAACTTACAACTTACAAGAGTTGTAAGTTAGAGTTTGTAGTAGTAACACTCACTGATGATGATGATGATGACTTTGTCATTGAAACGCATATTAATTAATAAATGGTTAATTTGTGAGTTTTGTGTATGTTTTTATTTGTTTTAACATAACCTCACAAGCCAAGCTCAAAGAATAGCTGTATACACAACTGGAAGCTCATGCAGCCTAGAATGCCTAAAAGTGAATCTAAAGCTTTAAAAAGCTCTGCAGAGGATAACACTGATGTAGAAATTACGGTAGGCCAGGATGAAGATGATGAAGAAGATGAGGAGGGAGAGGAATTCAGGTTAGGAATTAATGAAGAAGAAAACAAGAATGAATTTGAACTTGATGAAGCTATGGAAGATGATGAAAACTAATTATTAACAACTACACTCATTTATTGTCCACAATTCAGTAATTTGTAGCAAATAAAGTAATTTTTCCCACATTATATTATATAGATACTTTCTAAACTCAGCGTGTACATAACGAGATTTAAACAACTAGTATAGAAGAACAGTTAAAATATTAGGTATTGAACTATATAAAAGGCATATTAATTTATATTATATCCAAAATATACATATATATGGATAATCTTAAACTTACAAAGACATTCTTGTCGGTCAGGTGATTCAATATAGTTTTCTTTACAAGTACAAGCACCACCAATACAGATACTATTCTGTATAGTGCAATGTAGGTCTATCGAGCACAAGTCTCCCAACAAGTCTGGATATACTTGCACAGTAGCTGGAGTAGGACGGTATCCAGCAATGAGGAACTGTCCTGCAACAGAAGTAAACATTGTTAAAGTTTTTATTGCTTTAATTAAAATCTTATTCACTTAAATGGTTTATGGTTGTATGCGATTTATGGGCATCTGGTTTATGTCTGGATGTGTGTAATGTTTATTTTTATTGCAAACTATCACCCTTCAGAGGTCTATCATGGTATTTCTTAACTATTCTTAGAAGCAAGAATTTTCAAAACACAACTATTTATATTATTTGATTCCACAATCATCTTAAGTTAGATACCATACTAGTTACACTTAAAAACTTGGACGTATATTAATCCTCTATTTTATTAACCAAACCATAGTACAAACCATATTAACTAATTAGCACTTCATAAAATTGACAGAAAAAATGTTTTTGTTATGAAACAACTATTGACTAGATTTTCATTCCTACAGTAAAATAAGATCAGTATTACAGCATCCATTCTATAACTTTTTGTAATATATTATGCATATTAAATGGTTTCTAAATTGATTTTATAAAATAATTTAAGGATTTAGTTATTCAACGCATAAAAGTGATATCTTTTAACTTGAATTCTTAAATTTTGTAGTCCATTACGTTCGGTGAATCTTAATCACTTTAACAATAGTTTATAACTATCCAAACTCTAAATTTTGTGAGTTTGTGAAAACTTACTGAGACAGAACGTTGTCACTGCTTGACCCGGCATCTCCAAGCAGAAGACACTGATGAAGATCGCCACATAGCGATCGAAAACATTCTGTCTCAGCAAGTTTTCACAAATTTACAAAATTTAAAGTTTGGATAGTCATAAACTATTGTTAAAGTGATTAATTTTAGTTTGAACTTGCCTAAGCGAAGGACTTATTCATAAATTATTTAATTTCTGACTATTCCATAACATATGATCATAGCAATTGCTAGGAAACCAAATTTATAAGATTAGCAAGCTATTTAAGTGCTTAAAAAATAAGTTATTAATAAATATTTTACCATTTTTACCATTACCTTTTGTTTGCCCATTTTTATAAAAATTGTTAACTTCTTCTCCAAATCTGTTTTCAAAATAGCGATCATTAGGAACTAATAAATGGCGAGTAGACTTTGATAATGGTGAGCTAACATCTTCAGGTTCAGTAAAATGATTACCCAACGTCCATCTGTGATCTGGCCATTCAGTACCAACAAACATGTCCTCTTAAAGCACAAAATTGGAGACATCATTTTAAAAATATTTATAGTTACAGATTAGAAATTAACAGTGTAATACAAAAACTACACAGAGTAAAATAGCTTATAGATAATTCATAAAACAAAATTAATTTTCCATTTGCAATGCAAAATTACTACAATTATTTGCAATGCAGTATAGTATGTAAAATTACTGTACTGTTTAACAAATTTTGGATGATCTTATCTTTTCAATAAATAGTATTGACTAGATGTTAAATTTCTACAATGTATTTCAACTTTCTTATTGATTGTTTGACTAGGCTAACTAATCTAGAGGTCAACTTTAAAAAATATATTACTTTGTTCTATTTACTTTAATTCAATAGCTTTTATCTGATCTTAAGACATATAAACTCCATAACCATTGTTCAGCATAAATATATATGATATAAATTTAATTTAAACAAAGAGATTGACAACTTTTTTGTATCACTTATCACTAGATTTTTGTTTCAAGAAGGCTACATCTGTGTTATGGAGTAAACCCCTTTCAGCTTATGTTCTTATGGAAATATTACAGTACAAAATCTCTTTATACTTTTTTTCAAAAAAGTGAATATTCGAATACCAACTCAGAGTTATGTTTCATAAAAGTACGAAACTTGACAACCAAAACCTCAAAGCATTAGAAAATTGGTCTAAAAATAACCAGGAAATTGGCTGTTTATGTACAATGGGAAAGCATAATGACCTTTACCTCAAATGAGAAATGAGGCTGGGTATGGCTTAGTTTTGTTTTCAGCCCAAAGAAGTATACTTGAAAACTTTAATTCAAGTTAATCCTCTATCTAGTGAGTAGCTGTTTAAAAAATTTACAAAGACAATATTTATAATTAGGAATTCTTTGTATAGACTATAGATTCGAGTAAATTACAGTATCTTAATCTTAAAAGTAATGTAATAACTCATAATCAAATAATATTATCATAAAATAATAATATTTTTCGTAGTTATAGAAGCAATTTAGTCTTAAATACTCACAACTCCAAGACAGGTTTTCTTGTTGCTTTAACAACTTCATATTTTAAAACATTTTAAAGATCTTTAAAATTATTTGTTGAATAATACTGAATTGAACTTTTTTATATTTCAGTAATAAAAATCTATGCACTTTCAACAACTTACTGGATTTCACTTATTAGATTTAAAGGCAGTAAAACAAGATGTTTAACAGAATTTTTTTAATAAATTTTAAATATTTATTTATTAATAGCTAAGAGCATACTCATTTAATACTCAAAGTCAGGAGCACAGTGAGGGAGGAGTTCTTGGGATCAACCCCCCCCCCCCAGAATGATGCTAAAGTTTCTTTTTAATAATTTATTGACCAAAATTTTGCACTAAATTGACCAGTCCTGCAATGAATATCATATTAGTTTTAAACTCTCAATGTGGAAATTCAAATATTGTAATTAAAGATAGTGTTTGTTTAAAATGAGCTCACATTAAAATTAAACAGTATGTGAGAAATACAAGTGCTTAGTTTCATTTGGGTTGGTCATATATTTGTAAAGTAAGTCTTACAAAGAGCTTTTAAATGAACTATTTACAGCTTATAATTATAAGAAAATTGCTATTACAAAGGATGAAGTTCTTAAACTTTTAAAGAAGATTAATAGGATCAATTCTCTCTTTGTAGAATTGTAATTTGTGGGAATAAAAATAAAGTTTGCTTTCAAGATAATATTATCTTTATTATATTTTTTTCAAAATGTGTAAGTGTTAGAATGGTATAAAATGCAATTAGTTTTCAAAATGTTGTTTTGGAGGTATAATTTAGCTCTCACCCTCAAAGAATGTCAATTAAAACCTACCCTCCCTCTCAGAAGGAATTCCAGTCCATGTTACTAAATGGCTTTAATTTAAGGTAGAGATAATTAAACATATTATTAAAATATTTAGCAGAAGACACTGATGAAGATCGGCACATAGCGATCGAACTTACTAAACGTTTTGTCTTAGTAAGTTTTAACAAATTTACTAAATTCAAAGTTCGGATAGTCATAAACTATTGAGTGATTAATAAAATATTTATTAAACTGATTCAAAATAAAAGATTTGGAATTATTTTTTGTCAATACTTTTTAACTAAAATTACTGAAACTTATAAAATATTATTAAATAAAATATTTGATAAATTATATCATCTATATCTGAAATGTAAATCATAAAATATGTTTAGAAACAAATTACTACCTTTACAGGGCCCTAAGGCCTGAACTGCAATATCCTTCTGGTACCTGCATGCATAGAGTTTCAGTTGACATTCTGAACCAAAAGTCTGGCCATCATTACCACACACCACTTGCTATAAGAGAAATACAGTTAAGGTTAGTATGAGTTTTATTTACTAAATACCAGTTTTAGTGCTATTAGTTTAATATGACTAAATTTATATAGTGCTAATAGAATGCTATTAGTTTTTATGTTAACAAACATTTAGAGAAATTAAATGAGATTATTTTGGAGAATTAGAGTTGGTTTGCTTTTTATTAGATGTTACAATTAGTAATGCGGCTATTGTTTGAACTAATGTAATTCAGTTACTTCTCATAATCACGCACTGTGTTTTTCAATATTGCTTGCTTATACAGCAGTACTCCAATTATCTGAATCAGTTTGGACCTGACCCCATTCGGATAAAGAGAAATTCTAATAATTGGATATTTTTAAAAAAAATAATAATTGTTTTCACTTACAACTTTTTTTATAAAAAATGTTTTAACTTGCCTATAGTAGCACTTACTTTTTTGTGTTGAGGACGGCCGTTTCGGGAGATGTGTCCCTTTGTCAACTCAGACCGTAACTGATCTCAAGGTTTACGTATTAGGGTGGGGGTGGGATATTTTGGTGGTGTGGATGTATTTTGTGTGTATTAGGAGTTATGATGTCAAAAAGTGCGTGTGAGTTGTAATGTAACTGTGTATTGAGTATGTGTGTAGGGTGTAGTTTGAAGTGCCTATATATTTCGTATTGTTCGGTTGTGTAGCGTTGGTTATTTCTGTGTTGTTTATGAAGAATTTGTAAGTTAGATGTTATGTCTGTGTAGTCGTGTTTTGTGGAGTTGAGATGATCGGCGAAGTTTGATTGGTAGTTATTGTTTTTTAGTGCTTTTATATGTTCTTGGTAACGTATATGAAATGACCTCCCTGTCTGGCCTATGTAAAAACTGGGGCATGAACTGCAAGTTAGTTTGTAAACTCCAGTGGTGTTGTAAATGTCCTTGATTTTGCTGTTGGGTTTAAATTGTTTGTTGAGAGTGTTGTGTGTGGAGTAAGCTATTTTGTAGTTGTATTTTCGTAATGTGTTGGTTAGATTGTGGGTTTTGGATGATCTGTAAGGTATTGATAAGTATTTTATGGGATTGTCATCTTGTGTGTTTGTATTTGGGTTATTATGTTTATTTTTTAGGCGGTTGTATAGTTTGTCTATCATTGTTGGGTTGTATCCGTTTGTTTGTGCTATATATTTTATGGTGTTTAACTCCTGGTAGTGTTCATCTTTGTCTAATGGTGTTTTGAGGAGGCGGTATATCATGGTATTGTAAGCAGCTAGTTTGTGTTGGTGTGGGTGGTTTGAGGAACTGTGTATGGTCGTATTAGTGCTGGTGGGTTTTCGGTATATGTTGAATTTATGTGTTTGTTTGTCTGTTCGTTTAATTGTGAGGTCTAAGAAGTTAAGGGAGTTTTGTTGTTCTGTTTCGATGGTGTATGTTAGTTTAGGGTGTATGGAATTTAGGTGTTTTAGAAATATGTGTGCTCTGCGTGTGTTGCCTTTATATAATGTTATGATGTCGTCGACGTATCTGTACCAGTAAATTATGTTATCTGAGTATTTGTTATTGTGTAAAATGTGGTTTTGTTCGATGTGGTGTATGAATATTTCTGCTAAGATGCTTGCTATGGGGGAGCCCATAGGTAGTCCATCTTTCTGGCTGTAGTATGTGTTGTTGTAGGTGAAATAATTTTGAGAAGTGATTAATCTTGTGAGGTGGATGATTTCGTCAATGTGTGTATGTGGTGTATTTGTGTCTATTAGCATGTTTTTGAGGATGTCTATGGTTTCTGGAATGGGGATGTTTGTATATAGATTTGATATATCAAAAGAGACTAAGGTGGAGTTGTGTGGAATATTTACGTTTTTAATTTTGTCTATTAGATTTAGGCTATTTTTTATGCTACAATGGTTATTAAATTTTATATGGTTTCGGATAGTTTTGTCGAGGAATTTGGCTAGAAGATGAGAAGGGGCGCTTGTATGGTTTATTAGTGGGCGTATTGGGATGTCTGTTTTGTGAAGTTTGGGCAGGGCGTTTAGTTTGGGGGCTATTGGCTTTATTTGTTTTAGGTGCTTTTTGGTGTGGTGTGGGATTATAAGTTTTGTTTTGTTAATTGCTTCTTTGATTAGAGCGTTGTATTTTGTTGTTGGGTCTTCTTTTTACATAGGCCAGACAGGGAGGTCATTTCATACACGTTACCAAGAACATATAAAAGCACTAAAAAACAATAACTACCAATCAAACTTCGCCGATCATCTCAACTCCACAAAACACGACTACACAGACATAACATCTAACTTACAAATTCTTCATAAACAACACAGAAATAACCAACGCTACACAACCGAACAATACGAAATATATAGGCACTTCAAACTACACCCTACACACATACTCAATACACAATTACATTACAACTCACACGCACTTTTTGACATCATAACTCCTAATACACACAAAATACATCCACACCACCAAAATATCCCACCCCCACCCTAATACGTAAACCTTGAGATCAGTTACGGTCTGAGTTGACAAAGGGACACATCTCCCGAAACGGCCGTCCTCAACACAAAAAAGTAAGTGCTACTATAGGCAAGTTAAAACATTTTTTATAAAAAAAAGTTGTAAGTGATTACTAGTAGCTCACGCGAAGATGGAATCAACAAATGATAATTGTTTTATTTATTTCGGTTCCAAATAGGACCTATGTTGAAAAAGGCAGAAAAAACCATATTTTTTAAGAAAAAGAGATAATAATAGCTTAAACAAAAAGTAACTGTGTGTCAGTTGTGTGGATGTCACAGTAAGAAAATGGGTTGAAATATTTTTTTCTATCAATGTAGAGTCAGAAAAACTTGTGCTTTAATTGGGAGTAGGTAAAAGCACTGTAGGAGACAGGAAAACAATTGAAAAAGTGATGAAGATTGGTTTACTAAATAAACATCTAGAAGTGGCATTAAAATGATAAGGACGATGAAAAAGTGTTCAAACAGCAGATGAAGTCATGGTTTTTTAAAAATAATTGATTCCTTTTTAAGCTACTAGTTTTCAACTAAAACACTTGTAAATATGTTACACTTACTTATAGTAGCACTTAATTTTATAATTGTTGAGAACGGTCGCTTTGGGAAATGTATCCCATTGTCAACTCAGATTGTTACTGAGTTGACAATGGGACAAATCTCCTGAAACGGCAGTTCTCAACAATTATAGACTTTATTTACACAATTTTGTTTAGAAATAATTTTTCTAGTTTTTCACTCTAAATCACAATGTACTTATTACTCATTTAATGAAATCATTGTATGACAATGATAAAAAAACAGATTGTTTTAGGTCTAATAATTATGTTTTTTTTAGCCCTTTGTCAGATGAAAAACCATGCGACCACCATTTTTAACTCTTAATTAATGCCCTTCAAATTTTTCAACATTTTTTTTCATGGGATTAGCTGAAATACAGGCAAATCTTTAGATAGCTATAACTCAATAGTGAAACCTTTCTGAACATATATTTATATGAACTTTTTTCTTTAATTTTACACCTAGTATGAGCTCCTAAAGTATTCAAATATCTTCATGAATTATCATGGATTTTTATGATTTTTATTAATTTTAAGGAATTTAGTGGCATAAAAAAACATGAAGTGTTAATACTCATTGTCAAGAGATAACCAAAGCAAAATTGGCAGTTAATTAAGTGTTTGTAAAGGAATAATCTATGATTTAAAAAAAAAACTGAAAAAATCAAGTGATTTTCTAGAACATTTTGAACAAATTTAGAGCCCAACACTAGGAGGAAAATATTTAATTAAAAAGAAACACCTGTGGCTTTGATGGATCTTCAGAACAGGAAGAAGTACAGTCGCACCTGGCATGGCCTGCATATTCTTTACATATGGCACCAAAGTAACAACTCAGTTCTGCACACGATGTTGGAGTTGGAGTTGTTACATCCACTGTATAAAAAAAAAATAAATATATAACAATCTTTTTAACATAATCACAATGATTTTTCTATTCTTTATAGGATAACAACAAAGGTACTTTGAGTACGAAATTTCATGCTCTAAACTAGTTACTTTGCTAGAAAGATCATCTGGTAGATATAAATTCATATCAATGAAATTGTTTTTAATAAACATCTTGTTTTTTGCTGTACTATCTATCATTATGGTGTTTCTTCTATTAAAACTGATTAAGTACCCAAAACTATATGACTTTGTCAACTGCAATAACTTCTTTGGTTAAAAATATTTGTTATAATAGTCTTTCCTAATAATACTGGTAGGTTTTTGAAATTAGAATATATGTTAACATATTTTATAAAACATGTTTAATCTTTTACCTGATGAACATCCATTAGGTCCTAACACTTGTTTAGGACCTGCACATGCAGTGCACTTTTGACCTTGAACACCTGGTTTGCAGACACAACGACCTGTCATTTGTTCACAGTCTTCTCTCACTGAGCCAAACAGCGAACACCCACATGCTGTTTAAAATAATTAATACTATTATTCCTTTTAAATAAGGAATATTTAGTTGTAAATACTAAAAGTAAATATTAGAAATTTTACAGATTTTATGAATTAGAACAGAGTTGTGTCAAAAAAGGTTTTACTACAGAGAGATAGGTATGTTCTGAAGATTTGTAACTAGAGTTACTACATCAACCATTCTAAAGGCAAATTAGATTGACTGTAAAACGAATAGCAAAGGTAGAGAAAGAACCCATGCTACAAATATAAAAGTGGGAGTGTTATTCCAAAGGCTAAGAGAACATCCTCTAACTCAAACTTAATCTACTCCATGGTGTTTCGTAATCCATGCCAAAAGTATGAGGCACATGTGGAAATATGTCTCTGAAAAATATACTATCGTTGCAAATGTCTTGTTGTTGATATCTACTGAATATAAAATTGCTTTAATTGGGATAAAGTTTAAAAATCCACCTATCCCTCTTCTGAAAAAAAGGTATTTCTAGAGCATACAAGTCTGAGCATTACTGAAGCAGTTAAACAAGCTCAGAACGAAGAAGAATCTGTCTTAAAAATGAATTATCTTGCCTCTCTCAATAGTATGGGATTTATAATCCATAACAGAAGTTTTGTATGAAATACTAGGCAGAATAACAAAGCTGATTTTAAACAAAGGTCATAGAAAAAGAAAATGTTTCAAAAGAAAACAGCTCTCAAGCCTAAGCTCATTAATTAAGAAAACCCCATGAAATTCATCAAAATTCCACAATACAAGAGGAAAGTATTTTAATAACTCCTTGCTAATCATCAAGATAGTATTTGAGATTGACCATTCATGGAACCCCTATGGTTGACATTCGGAAATCGAAATACTAGATGGTGGTTAGAAGAGGTCAATAGGAGGAGGACACAAGCCAGAAGATTATTCAATAGGATTAAAAGAAATAGTTGTCAAAAGTTGTTTATATTGGTCCAGTTCTTATAACATATTGAAAAACTATTAGAAAATTCAAGCATTAGAAACTAACTTTTAGGAAACATTCATGCACAAGCTAATTAGTTTAAAAGATGTATGTACTTATGATAAATTTTAAAATCATAATTACACAAAATTATAGTACTAATGTTAAAACATGAAATAAAACACTAACCAAAACCCTGGTTTATTGTAAACATTGTAATTATCCATTATAAATTTTAATTTTAAACTGATAACAATAGATCATTTAATTTAGTTAGTTTCAATATTTAATTTATCTTCCACAATAATTTGAGTTTATGTTAGTTTTGTGAAAGTAACTTGAAAATTAATTAAGGGAGATATTTGTTGTCTTCTGCCTTTACAGTATTTTATACTTTTGAAGTATAGATTAATAGTTTCTATTACTATTTTTGTCTATAATTATATTTATACTTTACCAATCTGTAATAAACTACAAAATAATTGTTTTAAGAGTAAAGTAGAAAACTGTAAGAAAACAAATTAAAATAAAGAAGCTGAACAAAAATAATAGAAGTGATAGTAATATTTATTGATGAAAAGAAAGGTTTTAAACATAAAATTGAATAATAATGATAAAAATTCACAAGTAATTTTACTTACGTAAACAACCCTGATGACCACTTGTAATCTTCGGCAAACCCCAGTATCCTGGTTCACACCTATCACATTTATCCCCTCCTACTCCAGGCTTGCACTCACATTTTTCTGTATCTGGGTCACATGTGTCGGAATATGAACCTAGAAAAAATAATATTTGTACATTTTGTCCAATTACTCTATCTTTAAGATATACAGATACGAGGGGGATCTAGCAATAGTCGAAGTCATGTAGCTGTGAGCATGGTAGTCGTAGCAACGTCTGCTGCTTGCAGGGAGTAGAAATGACCTTGATTAGTGAGTCAGGAATTAGAAGTTGCATTTGGTTGTTCAAGCTTTTATTTGAAGGTGCTAATAGTTAATTTGTTTTAAGATAAGTGGTTTTCAAGAACAACGTTCATCAGTGAAGTTTTGTTTCTTCTTAGAGAAAACTAGAACAGAAACTGTTGTTTTGTTAAAAACAGCCTACAAGGAAGACGCT
Source organism: Prosapia bicincta (assembly GCA_036971475.1). Classification (NCBI taxonomy): domain Eukaryota; kingdom Metazoa; phylum Arthropoda; class Insecta; order Hemiptera; family Cercopidae; genus Prosapia; species Prosapia bicincta. The sequence continues at coordinate 180,539,519 of JBAIZL010000002.1, forward strand.
ATAAGCAAAACACAAGTCTAAGAATGGTTTTTAAGATTTAAAAACGGGGACTGACTTGCCTCGACTTGGAAATCCTTCAACTTCAAAAACTGAGGAAAAGTTTGGGAGTTGATTATTCTGAGACACTGGTGTGATTCAAGAACCATGAATTGAAGAGGAGTAGGCATTTTACCATGACAACAAGCCTCCCAACACCACCATTACAGTACTATAATTTCTGGTCAAAAATTGCATGACTTTGGTTCCCCACGCAGCTTATTCACTGAATCTTGCTCTGTGCAACTTCTTTCTGTTTCCCAGAATGAAACAGAAGTTCAAAGGAAAAGATTTTCCTAACATAGAAGAAGTAAAAGGAAAAAATGATGGAAGCGTTGAAATGCATTAAATTAAAAGAGTTACAGAGCTGTTTTCAGCAAAAACTGAATAACGCAAAAACTGCTAGTTTTATTAAGTTTAATAAAATGTTTGAGATCATGATCAAAGCTGTCTCACATCAGCAACACTAAGACAGAGAAGGGATGTAACTTGTGAACTATGTTAAAATTTACTTGTGCTGTGGCAAAATTTACATAAAAAATAAGGTGCACAGATTAATATGTATAAAAAAATGTTCTATACCTCAAGGGAAAAACAATTAAAGTCATTCCTTTAATTCATTAGTATTACTATTAATACTATTACTAGTATTAAATTCACAGATAGAAAATTTTTATGACAAAGGAATGTTAAAGCTGTGCCATTCTATGATAAGTTCCTGCAAAATTTTGTTTATACATACAGTATTTGTTTTCTCCACCAGTAAAAAAAAAATACTATGTGTATGTAGGGATATTACTAATCTGACTTAAAACTAATTTTTTATTTAGTCCATTGTTAATGAAACTATAAATGAATTTTAATAACTTGATACAATTCTATGCAAGATATGATTTAAAACCTAAAAGTTTAAAACAGATTTTAATAGGAATTTCATTTTAAGAACAATGGATTTCAAATAGCACTGAGTATATTAAGAATCTTACAGGCATACTAAGTAACAAATAAATGTTAAATTGTTACTAAATAAATAAAAGAAGGGATAAGTAAAGCATTAAAAACAGATCTGGAATATTTTGGTGATGGTTAAAGGTTTACAATTAGAACTGATGCAACTGATTTTGGAAGGCAGAATCAGTAAAAAAATTAGGAGACTTTTCAGAATATAGATGATAAGCTATTTTTAGCCCTAAATAGTTATTTATAAAAACTTGCAGATTTTGTGTTGTACCTCTTGAGGTTTTTAGTATAAATTCTACGTACAACACTACTGACCATTCGAACAGTGTTGTTAGTAATTCACAGAATTGAATAATGCACTGATCTAGTGCAAAACACGTCTGCTGAATAAATCAGTAAGTAGTGGTTTTTTTGCCAAGTTAATAGAAAAAAATGGAAGTTATTTATAAGCGTTTTTAACCTGAAAGATGATGAAAGGTAAGTTTTATATTCCACTCATGATAATTTTGGGCTGTTGCCTAGACTATGCCATTGTTTCGATAAGGAAAGTCTAGCACCACTATGAGTAAAATACGACCTTTTAAAACTTTACTTACCTAGTTTGTTGCAACCACACATTGATGGACATCCTGCATTGTCAGGTCCTTGGGCAGGAGTTTTATTGTCAGGACAACAACCAAACCATGAATCTTCACAGCTTTTTAAGTACACACCAGTTTCTATAAGGAAAAACGTTTCTGTCAACTACAAAATGAAATTGCCTTTTTCATCTGACCAGAGGCTTCCATAAAATAACTTTAAAGCTACTATTTTCTTATTCTCTATATTAAAAAAAAATATGGCGTGTATTTCATATGGGTTATGAAAAGTACTTAAAAAAGTGTAAAAATAAAGAAAAGTCCAGTTTCACTCACAATTAAAAGTATGAGTCCCTGAAAAGTAAAATTCTGTCAGTTTTTTTCAAAAGCTGAGTAAATTATAAATTAAAAAAATATTTGATATCTGATACAATGATGTTGTAATCGAGATTTAATTAATATAACTTATAAATGAATATATCCAGTAGTTGAATTATCTAAGTACAAAGAAATAATTTTCTGACAAAAAATGTAAAATGAGATTAAATAAACATTGTTTAAAAAGATCAAGATAAGAAAAAAGAGAATAGAAAAAAACAAGTTATTTAATTCTATCTTCATTTGAGCAGTAGTTTTTAACTAAAAACACTTGAACATATATTAGTATGTTACACTTGCCTATAGTAGAACTTACTTTTTTGATTATTGAGGACTGCCATTCTGGGAGATGTGTCCCATTGTCAACTCGAACCAAAACTCTTTAAATGTGACATCAAGTAAATTTCAAGTAAAGTACTGTAATGCACTAACAGAGTTTGGGTTTAATCTAGTGACACTTAATATAATTTATTTAAAGAGCAATTATACAGTTTAGAATGATGTTGGGAAGTTCTATTCGGAATTTTCATTGTTTTGAGGATGGTTAAATATAACTGGTTATAAAGGAGGATGGTTATAAAACTGTCTTGGGGTGATAGAAAATTAGTTTCTTTGATTTTAGCTGCTTATTCTTAGATTAATATCTTTTTAATTATACTTGAGTTATGACATAAAAAGTATTAGGATGTAAACTATTGGAAAATTTGTTAAATATAAGTAAAAACAAATCCTTGCAACCTGTCAGTGAAAAACCATATATAAACTCTTTAAGGACTTCAAATATAATAATTTATTCTAAATTTAAACTACTTAACTAAGTGAATACGTAATTGCTTACTTGCTGACGCAGTAGAGGGTTAGCTTCGTAAAATGAACGACTGTTTTGAAATACGTCAGCAAGTAAGCAATTACGTATTCACTTAGTTAAGTAGTTTAAATTTAGTTTAATCAGTGAATTCAAGATGATTAAATCAAGAAACTTCAATAATTTATTGTTTAATATTTATTCGTATTAGTTTTTTCTCAATTCCAATATCATTATTTATTAATCACTTAAACAATTGTTTAAGTGATTAATATGATTCACCGAACATAATGGATTACAAAATCCAAGAAATCATTATTTACCTGAAATTTTAAAAAAATCACGATATTAGAATAAGTACTGTAACACAAACAAATTTAAAGAAATATCTCAACTTTAAAGAAAAATACTGAAAAGATCTTTAGTGAATTAAATGTCATGAAAATAATAATAATAATTTCATGATAATTTCTGACTCTTTGTATTTATAATATACCCATTGAATGATATTTCATTATTGTCATATTTTGTTACTCAAAAAACGAAAATGATGATAAATAGACCAGAAACTTTGCTTTTATATGGTTATAGATAGGTACTTGAAACAAAAACAAAACAAAAATGTGTACTTTAATTAGAAATACGATAAATACTGAGCACACATTTTTTACACGATTCTTACTTTTAGATTACATATAACTTACTTTTAGCTACAGGAATGAATGCGTAATGAATACCTGCATAATTACAATAATGCCTGAACATTAACATTTTACTGTTGCAATGTGAGAAAAGCTAATTCAAAGAGAAATAAAGCAAAACACTTATTAAATGCCTAAATATTTAGCAAACACTATATAACCCTTCTTAACCAACCCTCACATCAACCAGTCCTTGGATTAATCAGCTTATCCTCTAAAATAAGTTAATTCACACAAAAGGTACTCTACTAGAGCTATGTGTTACATGACAGTTAAAATATCATAAAAACAAGTTTATCTATCTATCTATTAACTAGAGTTTAAGAAGTACTGTAGAGCTGTTTAACACAGTTCTTCAGAAACGTTGGAGTTTTTATCATTAACAAAATAAGATCAATAGATAAAAAAATGTCATTCTCTCCTTTTCCCTGAGGTATTTAAGAAAAGGAAATAGCTTATAAAATTCTCTCTTCTGAAAAAATCATCATAAACCATTCTAAAAAATATATTCTGAAGTTTAAAATCTATGCTTAGGGTAGGCGCACATGAGCTTGAAAGTAAACGGGATGCCGAGATAGTTTTCAATCGGATAGGCAGAAATACCTTGGGAATAATGGGGCAACGCACATGGGGCGCCGATAGCTATCAGATATCCTCGGCCTATCTCGATAGGTATCTGGGCTGATGCAGGTTCTCCTCCTATCTAGCGGCAATTCTATCACCAACGTTCCACTAGTACACAGTTGGTAATGAGACAGTGCACATGCAACACAGCTTACTTTATATCTGTTTCATTTTATCAGGTAAGTTTTTGGTAATATAATTACTAATTTCATATTATTTATATGTTTAACTTTAAATATGATTGATTAACCAATTTACATTAATCTTTGGCATTATTATTAATAAGATTGATAATTTGTTAATAATATCAACGAGGAATTACTTACATGTATAGTTTGAGATATTAATTTTCAATAGTTGCTATTCATTTTATATATATATAGCAATTAAATCTATCAGCCACTTTTTTTCAAAAATTCGCTAAAACATATCAATGGTCAATACGCTCTATCAACATTTCCATTTAATGTAAATAACCAATTTATTCGGGAAACAACAAACAGTTTTTGGCAATATCTGTGGCCTATCATAATATAATATTATTTTCAAATATATTAGTTCCAAACAATAACAAAAACATTTTTCTTTTTGTTTGTTCCAGTTAATAAGCTCACAATTAAATGGAAGAGCATCAAAGACAACTATACAGGAAGTAAGAGAAAACGTTGTGCACTAAGAATGAAAAAACTACTTTCTTTTTGTAAACTTGCACTTGTTTTCGATCCATCTCATAGGAGAAACAACATAGAGTGAACCCTGTCAACAACATGAAAAATAACTATCAAAAAGATAGGTTTGAAATGACGTGGATACCTATCTCATGTGCACTGAAACTTCGATAAGTATCAAAAAGATTGGATTGAAAACTATCTTGGCCTCCCGATTACTTTCAAGCTCATGTGTGCCTACCCTTACAATGGACTGAAATGAAATAAAATAATAGCCACAGTGATCTGTTTCTATTGTATAGTTACAGACCGAATGAACAGCATAACAACTTACAAAATTATCGATTCGTTGATGAAGCTATTTAAGGTATAAATGAATTATTCAGGAATTAATCTGTGAAATTTAAATTATTTCAACAACAAACTTTTATTTTGATTTTTACTTACCTTTTTTTGTATGAACCTTGTGTTTTGGTTTTGAGCAACTGTACTTGAAGTATTGTTTGCTATGGGAGTGTGGTGAATTTGTTGTTGTTAGGTTGCTGTTTTCTGTATTTTGTGTTAATGGTTATTTAGTATGTTTTTATATCCACCTTTTTGTATTATAATATTTTTTTATGATGCAATTTTTTGTTGGTGCCATCAGTGGACATTATAGTAAAAACATTTTAGTTGATGTGAACCCAGTCATAAACTGTTTTATTGTATACTATAATTAAATAATTCTTAACTAAGTGAATACGTAAGAGCTTACTTGCTGACACGTTTTGAAACAATCGTTCCTTTTACAAAGCAAAGCATTTAGCGTTGGTAGAGGCTTTGCTTCATAAAAGGAACTATTGTTTTCAAACTTGTCAACCATTAAACCCTTACGTATTCACTTATTTAATTATAGTTTAATCAGTGAATTCAAGATGATTACAACAAGCAATTGTTTTATTGTGCCTCAGTCTGAAGACAAGAAACCACTAGGTGAGGTCTAATTCCACTAGAAGTACAGATTAAAACCACTAGTGAATTAAAACCACTAGTGAATTAAAACCACTAGAAGTACAGATTTTAATTCTAATTCAGAGCTGTTTCCTATTATTCAACTACCATGCTAAATGAATCATTGCCAGCAAAGGTTTTACAACTGGTCTAGCCTCACACAGTCAAGATGTTATACATTCTACTTGCTCCTCCGCAGAGTGGAGACATGTTGTCTCCATGTTAAACCATTAAACATTGTTCAAGTTTAACTACCTTTAATTTAAAAGAGTGTCCACAATCGAAACTAACTGTTAATATAACTATAAAAATATAATCTTGTGTTATATTACATTAGTGTATTTTCTTTAAAGTAGAATAACTTATTATATTATCCCAACAAGTTGTGATAACAGAATGCTCCTTAGTTTTAGACTTATAGTGGTTACCAGAGACTAATTATTTTGTACAAGTGATTGCAGTGACTCAATATTTGTTAATTTACACATCACATTCAGCAAAACTCAGAAATTCTACTAGATAACTCAACTTTTCCGAGTAAGTGTTTTTCTAAGTATTTTACTCAGTACTAATAACTTATTCTCCGGAAAGAGTAAAATAAATCTAACAGTTACATACAGTTACAATCTATTATCTAATACACTTGTATGCATAGATAACTTCTAAGGACAGAAAATATGCTTGATTGTCCTCACTTTGTTAAATTAGTTATGTATCAAAATAATCAATTGCAAAATTATGCATTTGGTAAAAAATTAAACATGTAATCAAACAAAACACTGCATTTGTGATCATCAAATTTGAATGAATTTATTCATTCTACACTGGCTAGACAAAAACACTATGTTATAACTGAAGTCTCTATATTTACTGAGTATAGTTCAATATCTACGAAAAAATCAACTTTAAATGTAGCAAAAAAATCCTTTTTGCAATAAAATATTGTTTAAACAATGTTTATGTTAGATGGATAATAGTTCAAAAAGTATAATTTAGCATGTGCATATTGTACTGATAATTTTAATAAAATCAGTAAACTCATTCGCACGGCATACTTACTATTCAGTGTGCTAACAGCTTCACAGATAACAAACAAAACTAGACCATAATCATTTATAGCTGCAGTAAAAAATTAAAACAAAATTTAACATTTGTTGATTCCATCTTTACGTAAGCTACTAGTTATCACTAAACACTTTTAAATGTTTTAAACTTGCCTATAGTAGCACTTACTTTGCTTGTTGAGGACAGCCGTTTCGGAAGATTTGTCCCATTGTCAACTCAGACCGTAACAAGGTTTACGTAGGTTAAGGTGTTGGGGTGGGGGTGAGTGTATTTTGTGTGTATTAGGAGTTATGATATCAAAAAGTGCGTGTGAGTTGTAATGTAATTGTGTATTGAGTATGTGTGTAGGGTGTAGTTTGAAGTGTCTGTATATTTCGTATTGTTCGGTTGTGTAGCGTTGGTTATTTCTTTGTTGTTTATGAAGAATTTGTAGGTTAGATGTTATGTCTATGTAATCATGTTTTGTGGAGTTGAGATGATTGGCGAAGTTTGATTGGTAGTTATTGTTTTTTAGTGCTTTTATATGTTCTTTGTAACGTGTGTAGAAGGACCTATGTAAAAACGTGTGTCTGGCCTATGTAAAAACTGGGGCACAAAATGCAAGTTAGTTTGTAAACTCCAGTGGTGTTGTAAAGTCGTCGATTTTGTTGTTGGGTTTAAATTGTTTATTGAGAGTGTTGTGTGTGGAGTAAGCTATTTTGTAGTTGTATTTTCATAGTGTGTTGGTTAGATTGTGGGTTTTGGATGATCTTTATGGTATTGATAAGTATTTTATGGGATTGTCCTGTTGTGCGTTTGTATTTGGCTTATTAGGTTTATTTTTTAGGCGGTTGTATAATTTATCAATCATTGTTGGGTTGTATCTGTTAGTTTGTGCTATATATTTTATGGTGTTTAACTCCTGGTAGTGTTCTTCTTTGTCTAACGGTGTTTTAAGCAGGCGATATATCATGGTGTTGTACACGCTAGTTTATGTTGGTGTGGGTGGTTTGAGGAGCTGTGGATGGTCGTATTGGTACTAGTGGATTTTCGGTATACGTTGAATTTATGTGTTTGATTGTCTGTTCGTTTAATTGTAAGGTCTAGGAAGTTAAGAGAGTTTTGTTGTTTGTTTCGATGGTGTATGTTAGTTTTGGTTGTATGGAATTAAGGTGTTTTAGAAATATGTGTGCTCTGCGTGTGTTATCTTTATATAATGTTATGATGTCGTCGACAAATCTGTACCAGTAAATTATGTTATCTGAGAATTTATTGTTGTGTAAAATGTGGTTTTGTTCGATATGGTGTATGAATATCTCTGCTAAGATGCTAGCTTTGGGGGAGCCCATAGGTAGTTCATCTTTTTGGTTGTAGAATGTGTTATTGTAGGTGAAATAATTTTGAGATGTGATTAATCTTGTGACGTGGATGATTTCGTCAATGTGTGTATGTGATGTATTTGTGTCTATAGGCATGTTTTTGAGGATGTTGATGGTTTCAGGAATGGCGATGTTTGTATATAGATTTGATATATCAAAAGAGACTAAAGTGGAATTGTGTGGGATATTTACATTTTTTATTTTGTCTATTAGATTTAGGCTATTTTTTATGCTACAATTATTATTAAATTTTATGGTTTTCGGATAGTTTTGTCGATGAAAATTTAATGCTAATATAATTTAGGAAATATATTATCATGGAGAATTGGCGGTCACTTTGTTAAACATAAATTGTAGAAAAATAAAAAGTTGAGCGAATAGCTTAGCAGAAACAATCAATTGCTCTATATTTTCCTGATATAAAGACAGGAATTTTAGCTGTGCTTTAAATAAATTAGTGATATTAAAAAGAATCATTCAATGGTTAAAGAGTTTAACTGAGTTTAAAATAAAGAAAAGGATTTATTGATCTAGTTCAAATAAAGTGATTAGGCTCATGTAATTTTTTAAAATAGTTTTAAAATGTATTCATAATATTTATTTTGCTTTCCAAGATACATAATAATTGATACTTTTTTTATACTTATTATTTACAATCAACTCACCTTTTCTGCAACATCTTGCAAACTGTGGAGTTTGGTGACAGTAGCTGTCAGAAGGACAATCTTGGCGTTGAGGTCCATTGCCACAATCTAGTTCATTTCCACTTGATGTGTCAATGACTGGTGACTCACCATTGCAAGGTTTAACCTGCATACCTGATTAACAAAATTTAAATGGCATTAATACAGAACAGTTTTTTTTTTAAACAGTCAATACTTTGAGGGTTTGGAAGCTGAATTATCTATAAACTTTATTACCTAAGAAACAAAAACTAAAAACAAAAAACAAGACGGAGGAAAAAAATTACTGAAAATCTTGTAAAGAAAAGTATAACAAGATATTAAGAAGGATTAAGAAGGTGCCTCAGGAGCTGCCCAATTTTCCTGTTTGTTAACTGCTTCTGATAGTTCATTTGCATACTTTTGTTAATATTTTATTATGTAGTTTCAGTAGGTAGTTTTTGTATTGTGTTGTGTTTAATAGTATTACATATGGTTGGTATTTTATATAAAATAGTTGACAGTGGCAGTCATGAGACACGCCCAGCCTAGGAAGCTAGTGCTCGCTCAGCCGTTTAATCAAGCTGTTTAAGTCAAGGTGCAAAACTATTTTTCCTGGTATTAATGCTAACACTGTTGAAAATTTCAAAAGAGGTCATTTTGTACAGTTTTTGGCTGTTGCACCATTAGGATACATGTGACAGCTAACATGTAAAACAAACAAACTTATTACAATTGAACTACAATATAACACAGAAGGGAATAAGAAATTTTATCATGTATTTGTTATTGCATATACTGAACACTCAACATCCTCTGTTGAGGCCTTCCTCCCAAAATTGTTTTGACATTATTTATTTTATCTCAATGGTATGTTTTCAGAATAAGAAACCACTCTTCTTCTATGAATGAAAAAAGTAGGGTTGCTAAAAAATGCTGTAGAATGAAAAAATTATAATTATTTTGTGCTCAAAATATATCTTTATATTTCAACAACACAATGGTTCAATAAGATTATGTAGAGATTTATGGAGATGTTAGGCTTAGCATTTACTTATTTAAGATGCCAAACACATACATAAACAAAATTTTAACATATTACTTTAATAATTTTTTTTTGGCTATTCAAAAATTTTCCTAATTTTCTAGCACTCAACAGTGGGTACTTAAATAAAATTTTCTTATTCTTTCCCTAAAAATAGTTTGAAAAAAATTATTTATATCATTAATTATTTAAAATAAACATTTACTGATTCTTGAGGTATGGCTTAAAGAAATATTAAAGACGGGATAGAGACTAGTCATTTCCTACTCAGTATTGACCAAAGAAGAGGTATTACTGCAAAATGTTCTCCATTCACACAATAATTTTTAGGTCACAACAAATTTTTCCTATATATAGGCCCTATATATATATATATATATATATATATTTCAATTTACAAAAGCCTACTACTAAAAGTTCCTCTCCTTTAAGATCCAAGGATCTATTTTTCTAAACGTTTTATATAATTTACATTTTTAATGCGGCATGTTATAGTACTACTTTATGATGATTCTTAGTAAAAAGGACAGGTAGAAGATATTTAGGGTTTATCTGTAGTATTTAGATTGTGGTAAAATGTCACCAGGAAATGTAAAACTAATTTAATTATGGATGTAGAAGGTTAGTTCCTTATATTAATAACATCAACAAAATAATATAAAGAAGAAAAATGAAAATTTCACAGTATTCAAAGATAACATCAAACCTTGGCAAAGGTCAAGTGGACGTAGTCTTAATTCTATCCCTCGCTCACATCCTTCCCTCTTCATAGCACACATGGATTGATATATTCTTAAATCTGAACCACATATTAGCTTCATTTCTTCTTTCGAACAGTCAAACAAGCAAGAACATCGTGGAAAATGGTCTGGCCCTACCTCACAAGTAGCGTCATAATCACAGCGTATATCTCTGCATGCATCATTGCCATGTCGAGGTGAATCTGTTGTGCGAGCTGGGGGTTGTGGAATGGAGCCAGGTGTTAATGGAGTTGCTGTGGAAATGTTAGTCATGTTAGCGAAAGTAATTTGAGAATGTTAAAATAATGCAAACAAGTATTTTTTATCTACCAACACCAGAACTATATGAAGGAAAAATATATAATTCTTATGTATACATTCTACAAGTGTTCCATTGTCAACTTGAACCATAACTGACCTGTTAGTTATTTAAGGATGGTTATTTAAGCATTGGGTAAGGATAGGAAATAGTAAGGGGGGTATGGGGCTATGATAACTAAATTAGGTGATTTTTAGAAAGAGATGTCAAAAAATTTGTGGATTAAAATGTAATTGGGTAAGACTTATAAAGTTCAACAGAGAACATGTGTTGGGTGTAATTTGATTTTTTTGTATAATTCATATTGTTCATCATGTGGAATCTACTATTTTTAATTAGGGAGTGCAGAATTTGTAGATGTTATGTGTTTGTACAGTTGTGATTTGTGGATATGAGCAAAGTTTGTGGATGTTGTGTTGATCAAATTTTAAATGTGTTAAATGATTTGTAAGCACTTTCATGTTTTCTTGGTAACATGTGTGAAATTACCTTCCTGTTTTGTCTATGTAGAAACAGAGAAATAAACTGTACGTTAAATACGCCTGTAGAACAACACCATATGAATTATATACACCAGTGGAATTTAAGTCTTTGTTTATGGTATAGAATTTCAGTTGCTTTTTAGGGGGTTAATGTAGAGTAGGCTGCTTTGTAATTGTATGTACCCAAGATATTGGCTACTCTGTGTGTTTTGGATGATCTGTTAGGCAGTGTTACATACTGTTTGGGATCATCATGGGTCTATGATTCAACCAAATATTCAAATATATATAGTAGATCACTGTAAACATATTCTTCAAAATAATTTACATCATAATCTCACTATTCCAACAATTTTTTTTCATTTTAAACAATTTTAATTTTATTTGAATTGACTGAATAATGTTAAATACATAACGAAGTTGTGTTATATATACTTACTTATCATCCCCGGACCAAATCGTTCCTTACAATCACCATAAAATAAAACAGTCAACGACAGTGGTGGATCGGCAAAGCACGCTTGTTTCTGCATCTCACATTCACTGGGATATGTTGCCATGTTGGAAGCACATACAGGTTCTTCAGGTATATCAACATTAGGAGTACATTCTGTTGGACAGACACAGACACCAGCCTCACAGCGCGCACCTTGTTTGCACTTTACACCTTGGCAAAGGTCTAAAAACATAGACACTTTAATTTATTTGTAAAGCAGAACAGTCAAACAGGCGATATTTGTATTGAAAGTGTCTAATAATGAAGTTAGACAAAGAATATAGATCTAAATAAAAAAAGAATAGTATATTACTATACTAAGAAGAACTATAGTAAGTTCAATAAATATTTGCTGACTGTTACATTCTTGTTTAGTTAATATTATTCTCAACTCTTTACCCTTATTCAAATATTACTCCTTGAAATTTTACTTAGCTCTATAACTAACCTTGCCATTAACCTTAATTACCACTAAGAACTTTCTAATTGAAGGGCTGAGATTGAAAACCAGGTAAGGCCCAAAAAGTAAATTTTTCAAGAGAGATAAAAAACATCCTGAAAGCTTATACACACATAATACAACGAAAATATGGTTATCCATTAATAGATATGATGGAACCACATAGGTTAATGTATAATAATATAGGTTTGTGTTTAATTTATGGTGTACAGATAGACTTTAAATCTGGAGATATCTGGTTTTCATTCTTAACGAACAAATATTATTTGAAAAAGTCATTATTGGCTGAGAGTGAAAACCAGATAAGGACCAACAAAAATAAATTAGCACATTTAAAAAAAGATTATTTTAATACATGTATAAAGTATTGGTATTAATACATTTAATACAGGTCTTAGCTTTCAAGTATGCTAGTTATTCATCATCAGAAAATACGTCACTGTCATACATTCCTGTAGATTCATACTGTAAGGCTTCCAATGCAAAGTAGTAATGTTGGTAGATCTGTGGCACATAAGTCTTTGCCAGTTCTTGCACATCACTTAGTTTAGCAGGATTCATGGCTATTGGTTTTCTGTACAGAACAGGTGGATGTTTTCCACATCAGTTTCTGGGAGCCTTAGCGTAAGGTGATAAGGGTTAACAATTTCAACACATTCAACACTTATTTAACTAATTAAAAAACCCGAAGTGAAAACTAAAGCAACTTACTCTGCAGACATGTTTTGAAAGCTTTATTTTATTGACAAAGTCTACCTATTACTGTTGTCTTTCATGCAAGGTTGTAAGCAAGTGATTTATGGATATGGTGGTCATAGGATGTGTACTATGCATTAGAAAAGGGTGTTATATTCAAAGTGCATGTAGATATTTAAAATAAGTCATTTTTGTGTTATTCAAGTTTGTATATTTCAAATTTTTTGTAGAGGTTAGTTTTTTACTATGGGTTAGTATATGGAAAATGTTTATGTATGTAATGCATAGCTGGCTTTCGGGTTTGTCTTTTTTATGTCATTGATGTGTTATTTGAATCTTCTGTTCAAGACCTTCCTGTTTGGCCAATGTAGAAGCCAATATAGAAGGAATAGTTGCTTGTTATTCTATATATACCAGATATCTATATATGTTTTGTGGTTTTAGATGTATTTTTGTTTTGGGGTTTGAAAGTGTGGCTGTTATTCCAATAATCATGTTTTATCACAGGTATGACTTAAGTGTTCCCATCAAGTTATGGTATGGTGTTGGATCAATAGTTGTGTTGTATACGTATTGGTGTTGCACTACTAGAATCACCTTAAGTGTGTATGGTGTTTTTGCCAAGTTGTATTTATTTTACTGGTAGTGAGTTACAAAATGCTTCAAAATGTATTTTATATTTAGTTTTAGAAAAGCAGATGTTTAATGGAATAACAGGAAGTGTAAACTATAAAAAAATTTACCATTTTAAGAAACTGAAGAAATTAGTGCTATTTATTTCCAGATAGTTGAAAAATCCTATTTCTAGCTATAGTTTACCAAACAAAAATAATGCACAATTATCAGCATAATTTATTGCTAACAAAATATTTATATGAGAGGTAAACAATATGTAAATGGTTTTCTGATGTTTACTGTAAGTAAATCTTACAATCTATGGATTAATAACCTACAGTTTTTAGTTTCTTATATTTTGTCCTTGGAAATCAAAATCAGAGTAAAAACTCAATGCTTAAATTTTAAAATTGAAATTTTACATGAAATTAATTACATTGCCATGAAAAATTTACAAAGTGCAATATGTGCATAGGCTAACAATATTTTGATAAAGAACTGGTTTTTTGATAATTTTGCAATGGGATACAATTTATCAATGAAAAGTGATTGCTAGGAAAAGTAATTTTGGTAATTACTTTAGACCTTGGACTTTCAATTTACTACTAATTGATTTTGTCTTCACATGAGATACTAGTTTTTAATTAAAAACACGTGTAAATATGTTACACTTACCTATAGTACCACTTACTTTTATAACCGTTTCGGGAGATGTGTCCCATTTTCAACTCAGACCATAAACGTGAGTTGACAATGGGACGCATCTACCGAAACAGCCATCGTCAACAATTATAAAAGTAAGTGCTACTATAAGGAAGTGTAATATATTTACAAGTATTTTTAGTTTAATTTGCTGTATCAGAATTGGTCCAATTAGTCTAATACCTCAAATGTCTATTCTTCAACATGTTTTGGTTTAATCAGATTAACTCCTATCAAGATAAGTCTCTGTTACATTCTGTAATTCTTATCCCATAAAATATTATCCCTGTGACCATCCATATCATTTGGGATTTAACACTTTTTTAATTCATGTTTAATTTGCTAGAATTTTGTAGTTCATTACGTTCAATCGCTATGTGGCGAACTTCATCAGTGTCTTCGAAGACACTGATGAAGATCGCCACATAGCTATCAAAAACGTTCTGTTACAGTAAGTTTTTACAAATTTACAAAATTTATAGTTCGGATAGTCATCAACTAATGTTAATATTATCTACTCTTATAGTACTCTAAATGCTCATTACCCACTAACTCAAAATCACCAAAATTAAAAAAATTTCAACCATTGGTGTTTAAGCATAACCATTTGCAAGAAACCAGTTCTTGTCCTGCTTCCTTAAGTATTCCTTGATTGCTTTATTTACCAAAACTTCTAATAATTGGAGCTAAAAGACGTGTATATTTTCATCTACACAAGAATGATACACAGTTCATTTTTTACAAGGTTATTTTAAAATTTTCTGTCAAGGGCGAACAAAATGTATCAAGAGTTAACATTGATCTTTTATTTTTAAAGCTGCTACAACATTTACCCACACAGATTTAAGCAGTCTGTGCTTTAAGCTTAAGAACCACTAAAGTTTCAAATTTCTTGTGCTCATACTACTATTCCAGTTGGAATTTTATCTTTACGTAAAGTTTTCCTTTTAAATATGACCTACGGTGGAAATTTAATACTGTTGACTAGTAGACCTAGCATAATGGTTACTCTGGATCTTTTATTTCCTGATGATTTTACAATGACTGATTTTTATCTCTTTTTAATTTACCGTTTACATTAGGTAGCATATTGAAATAAACAGGTGTTCAGTAAAAATAAAGAACAGATTTTCACTGAAATCTTTTAGAAGCCACTATGACAGACGTGTTCTATTGCATAGTGCTAATTAATTTTTTTCATCATATGTTTATAACAACCTAACTTTGCCTGAATATGTGATATCTGAAGTTCATTAGATATTTCACAAGGCTTATAAGTTATAAATTAATGAGTTATTGGCAATCTTGTTTCATTTTTTCAAGTAAAATTCAACTACAATATTTTCAACACGCTCAAATTGTCATTTCTTGGCGCCACAAAGAGGATTTTCATGACTTTTGGTATTTTAAACTATAGTGTCTGTATTTGCCTCCTTCGAGCATTAGCTTCAGCTTCAACATACAACACTATGCATATATCCTTGCTGGAATCCTTAATGGGATACATAATGTATTGTCTAATACATTATGATCTAATACATTAGTCTTATGTATGAAAGTTCCAACAAAACAAGCAGACCTACAATGCTGCACAAGACTGAGGTCTGAATACGTAATAAATAAATGTTTCGATAAAAAAATTCACATACACAAGTTTCACAAGTTTTAGAAATGTATTCTTGGAAAATAATATCGTCTTATATCAGTATGCAGATACCAGGCATACCAATACAGTACATCCATGTTTAACATGAATGGTATTGCTAAGTTCAAGTTATCTCAAATATGTTGTAGGAACAAAATTTTAATTTGAAATGTTGGTAGTTTGTATTACCACTGAGGATAAGCGATCAGTAGGTGTATTATTTTAAAATATTGTAGTTATTTATTGTGGCATTTATTTGTTTTAGCATACATAAAGTTTTCATTATCTCTTTTCTTCAATTACGTATATTAATTATTCAATTATATATTATTATTATTATTAATAGTTAATAATAATTATTATTAATATTTAATATATTATTAAAATAATTATTTTATGTATATATATATATATATATATATATATATATATATATATATATATATATATGTTTATATATATTTTTTTTTTGGTTGGTAAAGATTATTTAGATTTTTTGGACTAGGAGACTGACAGACTTACCTTGGTAAGAGTCCACACTGAAGTCTTGAAATAGAAACACATAAAAGCACTTAAACAATGATATATTTCAACCACACAGTGGTCTTTGTCAATCGAAGAGAAAACACAAAAAGAAATATGAGAGAATGAAATAAAATAAATATAAGTTGTAATCACAGATTGTGTAGAGTAGAAATCAGATGTCACAGATGCACAGATTAAAGATATATATATATTGTTTCCATGAGCATATGAGTGATTATAGTTTATATAAGTCTGTCAGGGGAAAAGAGATAAGGCTATTAGGAGATAAGAAAAAAAAAAAAAATTAAAAAAAAAAAAAATAAAAAAATAAAAAAAAAAAAAAATGAACGGATTTATCTGATGTTGAGGTTAGGGGATTCTCTGGACTTGGTATACCACTGGTATGATAGTTCCCACCTTCTCAGTTCTGAGGGATTGCAATCAGGGGGGAGTGATTTAATTATTTTTGTGGTTTTTTTTTTTTTTTTTTTTTTTTTTTTTTTTTTTTTTTTTTCTCCTAATAGCCTTATTTCTTTTCCCCTGACAGACTTATATAAACTATAATCACTCATATGCTCATGGAAACAATATATATATAATATATAATATATATATATATATATATATATATATATATATATATATATATATATATATATATATATATATATATATATATATCTTTAATCTGTGCATCTGTGACATCTGATTTCTACTCTACACAATCTGTGATTACAACTTATATTTATTTTATTTCATTCTCTCATATTTCTTTTTGTGTTTTCTCTTCGATTGACAAAGACCACTGTGTGGTTGAAATATATCATTGTTTAAGTGCTTTTATGTGTTTCTATTTCAAGACTACAGTGTGGACTCTTACCAAGCTAAGTCTGTCAGTCTCCTAGTCCAAAAAATCTATATATATATATATATATATATATATATATATATATATATATATATATATATGAAGTTTTTATTATTAATTGTAAACAATTTTTTCCATTTGTTGATTCCATCTTCGCGTGAGCTACTAGTAATCACTAAATACTTTTAAATGTTTTAAACTTGCCTATCGTAGCACTTACTTTGCTTGTTGAGGACGGCCGTTTCAGGAGATGTGTCCCTTTGTCAACTCAGACTGTAATTATATCCCACCTCCACCCTAACCTATGTAAACCTTGAGATCACTTACGGTCTGAGTTGACAAAGGGACACATCTCCCGAAACGGCCGTCCTCAACAAGCAAAGTAAGTGCTACTATAGGCAAGTTTAAAACATTTAAAAGTGTTTAGTAATTTTTCCCACCACTAAGTGCAATAATTTTACCTTATGTGATGAAGCACCTTTCGGTCACTTGACCATAGTGGTGGAAAAAATTGTTTGCAATCAATAATAATAACTTCATAAAGTCAGTGCTACGGAAAAATAATGGACAATGTGAAATATCACGATATATATATATATATATATATATATATATATATATATATACTATTGTACTATTAAGAAACTAGTTTTTCAAGTTACCACAATCTCCTTTGTAAGCAACTTGAATCAGCAATTTCTTTTCACAAGCATTTTTACGAAGCTCACAATCATTCTTAAATGTTTCTCCATTTGTTCCACATACAGCTGTCCCAAGCTAAAAAAGAAAACAATATTTCAAACTGTGTTCCATATCTAGTTGTATTTAATATTGTAAAATATCAAACCTTGAAAGTACAAAGTTTAACATTGAAACACAAATAGGAAAGGTTTCTGATTTACATTGTTAAATATAAGTTTGTAATAGATTTGAGTCAATTAAGAAAAAAAAACTATAAAAAACTCTTTTAAAATCTGTAAAAAACCATTTATAAAAATAAAATGTATACATAATCACTTACATCAGGACAGGTTTTTGGACAGGCACAATGAGTCTCCCCTTGACTATCACTTTCACAAACTGAGAAGAACTCACACTTTTTGTTTTCACATCCATCTGGAAAATTTTTAAGCCATTTTAGTAATTGTTTAACATACATTTTTTAAAAAACATATAAAACTCACAAAATAATCATTTATTTACTCATACCCGTTTCAATGACAAAGTCATCATCATCAGTGAATGTTACTACTACAAACTCTAACTTACAACAGTTGTAAGTTAGACTTTGTAGTAGTAACACTCACTGATGATGATGACTTTGCCATTGAGATGCATATGAGTTAATAAATGATTAATTTGTGAGTTTTGTTTATGTTTTCATTTGTTTTTAACATGACCTCACAAGCTAAGCTCAAAGAATATTTGTATATACACTTTTTTATAAAATATTATTTTGAATAAAAAAATACTATTATTAAATATTATTAATCAGTGTAAAATAAAGAATCTTGATTAAAACTATAAATTTAATCCTATATCTGGCAGGCCATGAATCACTAAAATGTCTATTTGCTGAAGCATTTTGTTGTCAGTTTTTGTAGTAATTACATCAAATGCTCGATAACATCATCAGTTTATGTATAAGGTATAGATATGCTTATTTATTTTGTTTCAGGAAACTACGTAGATATGATATTTGTTTGTTTATCGTTGTATTTCCTATAACATTTTTTTATATTATTGATAATTGTACAGAAATGACTTTTAGACTGTTACAATTTTAAAATGAATTAATTAATAGTTGGAATAATATTTTCTTTACTCCCATGTAAATTTTTATATGAAGTATAATTTAGTTCTTATTGAAAATCATAAAAGATGGTAAAATAAATAAACAATAAAATTTATAAAATCCCATTTTTTTAGAAAATAACCAAAAATATTATCAACACATGAGAAAACCATATATTCGAATACAATATAAAATAATGCACTAAAAACAACAACACATTACAGAACATCAAAACACCACAAATTAACAATAACACAATAAACCTGACCAGGCAGTCATGTCTGTGATGCGCATCAATGAGAAAAGGACTGACTAAAGTACAGAATACATCTTCCTAAGCAAACTCAGTAAGAAGTGTTTTTTTAAATTAATTTTTTTTTGTCAAGGTAAATTGATAAGTAAGTGATAAAACTATGTTTGCACTAAGTTTTCAATACGAAATATTACTAACAGATACTTGCAAAAAATTTCCTAGGTATTGCATTTTATCTTTTGTTATTTCAATTAGGTACACATATAATTTTACTAAAGGAAACATAAAATTTTATATATGCTTTTTTGTTTGATTATAAATTTTTTATTGTAAGTCCATAAACCATATTTTTGAAAATGTGCTATAGCATAAAAACCAACGATCATAGCAAAAAAATAATTTACATACAAGTCATTTAGTGAGAAACAAGGGAAACAATACTGTCAACAAATTTTTGTAAGTATAAAATTGCCTTCTGTAAAATATTTTTAAAACACACATTTTTCTGATTCTAACACACATATTTTCAGACTCTCTGAATATTGTTACTTTTCAAGATATTTGCAGGTTAATAAAACACCTTAATTACATATATTGTAAATAAAATTGAAAGTTTATAATCTCAGTTTTCATAGTTATAGGTTTCATTACATTTGAAAAATAGAAAAGTATTGTATTTTGAGTATGTATTTGACATTTTCATTTATGAAAATGTAAAATGAATATTTACAGACCTGACCAACTGGCAAAAATGTCACTTCCAGTTGAACAAAAATGGGTTGGAATGTTAATCGCATGTATCCTAAACACAATTATAAGTTTAAACTTTTCTACTTCAATATATATTCATATGAGATTTGCCTATACGGTACTAGAATTTATGTGGATGGTCGTTTCAGAAGATGTGTCACATTGTAAACTCTGACTCAACAGGCTGAGTCCCCATTTGAAGAAAAGGTCAGTGCTATTAAAGGCAAGTCACATAATACTAACTTGAAATGTATAAGTGAAAACTAATAGCTCAAATTAAAAATGGAATCACATTCTTATATGTTGAAATTAGATTAGTGTTCCATTTAGATTGAATTACAATTTCATTACATCTGCTATACCGAAAGAGGAAATAAGCCAAAGGGAAAAAACAGAAATATGTTTTTTTTTCAAACAACTAATGCATAATGAAACCTGCTGTAGTGGGTGTTAATTCAGTGTTACTTTGAGGAGGAAAAACAAGGTGAGATTAGAAGCATTGTCACTGGTGGTAACATATAAATTTCATAAAACATCTGATTTTATGTTATAGGTTCTGTAGTAGAAATTTTCACCACCTTGACAGTGAAATAATTGTTAAAGGGAGAATTATTATAGGTTAAAAATTGAGAGTTATAAAAAAAAGTGGCTAAGACAAAACAAGGGTATGCAAATTGTCTAGATTGATAAAAAAAAAAAAATTTAATTTAGAGTGTCTGGATCTTTCCTCCAGTAAATAAGAACTTAACTCTTGAATTAGTTGCTTACTAAATACATCATAAACTACAATCATCAGCTTACAAAAGCTTACTGAAATCACAAAAAACACTTATTCCTGAAGATTTTAAAGTAGCATCTGTTCAACTTAAATATTTACATTTGTTGATTCCATCTTCACGTGAGCTACTAGTAATCACTAAACATTTTTAAATGATTTAAACTTGCCTATAGTAGCACTTACTTTGCTTGTTAAGAACAGGCGTTTCGGGAGATCTGTCCCTTTGTCAACTCAGACCGTAACTGATCTCAAGGTTTACGTATGTTAGGGTGGGGGTGGGATATTTTGGTGGTGTGGGTGTATTTTGTGTGTATTAGGAGTTATGATGTCAAAAAGTGCGTGAGAGTTGTAATGTAATTGTGTATTAAGTATGTGTGTAGGGTGTAGTTTGGAGTGCCTGTATATTACGTATTGTTCGGTTGTGTAGCGTTGGTTATTTCTGTGTTGTTTATGAAGAATTTGTAGGTTAGATGTTATGTCTATGTAGTCATGTTTTGTGGAGTTGAGATGATCAGCAAAGTTTGATTGGTAGTTATTGTTTTTTAGTGCTTTTATATGTTCTTGGTAACGTGTGTAGAATGACCTCCCTGTCTGGCCTATGTAAAAACTGGGGCATGAACTGCAAGTTAGTTTGTAAACTCCAGTGGTGTTGTAAATGTCGTTGATATTATTGTTGGGTTTAAATTGTTTGTTGAGAGTGTTGTGTGTAGAGTAAGTTATTTTGTAGTTGTATTTTTATATCTAACTACACTATAACACAATCTAACTACAATCTAACACACTACGAAAATACAACTACAAAATAAATATTCTTGTATTTGATTAACCTATGTTGTTTCAAATTATTAAACAAGAAAAAGTATTTTATATTTATATAAATATATATATATATATATATATATATATATATATATTTATATAAATATATATATATATATATATATATATATATATATATATATATATATATATATATATATATAAAGAACAAAAGTCTAAATACAAATACAAGAATTATAATTGAATTACACAAGAAAACATACTGCGATATTTATATATATATATATATATATATATATATATATATATGTATATATATATATATATATATGAAGTTAATATATTACTATTGTAAGTATTTTTATCCACCATTAAGTGCAATAATTTTACCTTGAGTGATGAGGCACCTTTCGGTCACTTGACCATTGTCGAATCACTCTCGACAACGAGTGATTCGACAATGGTCAAGTGACCGAAAGGTGCCTCATCACTCAAGGTAAAATTATTGCACTTAATGGTGGATAAAATTACTTACAATAGTAATATATTAACTTCATAAAGTCAGTGCAACGGAAAAACAATGGATAACGTAATATATATATATATATATATATATATAATCCTGACCAGTGATCGTCTGTGTCAACTTCCTTGGGATTTAACAATACTTTTTTCTTAGGCATGTAGATACTATACCCAGATTTATGAAACTAAATCTTGGAACTAAAGTTCTTGAAACTAAATATTTAAAATTCTAAGCTTTCGATATAAATTAATAAATATTCTTATATTTGAATAACCTATGTTGTTTTAATATATATATATATATATATATATATATATATATATATATATATATATACATATATATATATATATATATATATATATATATATATATATATATATATATATATATGTATGTATGTATACACATATATATATTTAAAATGAATAACTTTCTTTAACGTGTCTCAACTTAATCAGATAGGAAATTCGTTTTGTATGAACAGAATAAGTTGTAAATTTAAAAGGTTAAATATCACTTATCTTTAACATTCAATCTTTGTTGAATAGAAGAAAAATAAACAATTTATACCTATAAGTATAAGAAGTACATATTTTAGCTGGTTTAATTACTTACTACAAATGCCATTGTAGAGAACAGTAATGTCTCTCATATGTTGACAAGCTTCAAGTCGTAGTTTGCATTCATTTCCATAGGAAATTCCATCTGAGCCACAAACTGGACTAAACTCTGCCGAGCACTGAGGACACTCACATGTTGGCAGACCTGATTTTTCAATGCAAACTGACCCTTGTGCACAAACATGGTTGCTACATGGTCCACTGGCACCTAACAATTTTGGTAATCCATTTAATGTGATAAATTTATAACCTTCCGACTGTTAAAGTTTTATCAATAATCACGATTAGTGAAGGCGATATGGTAGTAAACACACATATCTTTACTTCATTATTTACAGTTTAAGAACATTTTAAAAGTAAAACGATACTTAAAAGTAGGATAAATATTTATACAAAGGTATTTTAGTAAAAATTTAGTCTTAATGATGTTAGTTTAGAAAATTTTTTTTTAAAGTTGATGTTCGTGTTCTACACATTAAAATAGATAATTAAAAATAAATAAAAAAAACGTCATTAAGACTACATTTTTACCGATATTTCGAAGCAAGAAATAACTGGTAAAATAGATTAAGTTTAAATATACTTATCATTAGAAAATTACCAAATGTATCTTATGTAAGTGTATTGAAACTAAAAGTATTTAAAGTTATAATTAGTTTTAAACTTTTTGCTCTTTCATTTAAATTATTATAGAGGTTCAAACTCGATTAACGTAAAAATGTCAACTTTTTTCTAAAAATTAAGGAAAATTGTAACAATTCCTAATATTTGAACAAAACAATAAATTCCTAATATCTCTAGGTTAAAACCAATAAAGTTCAAGTAACAATTTAGTCTTTAATCAGAGTAATTTTGTGAAGTAAACAAGTACAAGTAATTAATCTTGCTCTACTGGGATGTTAACATCTTTCAGAGATTTAATCTGGTGACAGTATAGAAATAACATTCTTATAAATTACTACTCAACCTATCAATTCTTGTAATTGTTATATTATGTTGTTTTAAAAATAAGTGCTTTTGATAAATCTTACCATCCACATTGGATTAATGGGGATATTTGGTAATTACTGCAAACACTTTAATTCTCTTTAAAAAACCAAACAATATAAATAATAATAATATATAATATAAACTATATAAATAATATAAAAACAAAACAAAAAACATTAATTGTAGTTACCCATATACATTTTAAATAACTATATATCAGTGCTATCATGTAGTATTGTCAGCTACAATAATTATTTATAAATTTAAAATAGTTTCAATAATTTTCATTAATATTTGATTTATTTGTTTTCTTATGATATGTATTGTAAATGTCTGCACATATGTACAGCAATTTCTTTAAATGATATATGGTAGAGATCACAGAAATATCCCTAAATATTCAATGAAATTTTATTAGCTTGGTTTTACTTTAGGAACATACTTCAAATCTAGTATCTTAATGAATAAAACAACTTAGCACTTATTACAACATTACTGGTAAAAAAACAAAAAGTGAACAACCAAACAACAAAGAGAAAATTTGTAAATAAATATTTGTTTTTAAATAAATGTAAACCTAATTAATAGAGGCTTAAAATTTTAAAGATATCTTTTAGGGAATGGATTACATTTGTGATGTAAAGACTGAAATAAAGTGAAAGACTGTAGTATGAATATTGATAAGAAGGTAGTGGTTGTAGAATGTTTATTAAAAGAGGTTGAGGTTAGGATTGATGGAACCAGGCTTATGGAGGTTTTATAGAAATATCTATTATATTGCTATGAGATAATGAATGGAACTGAGGATAGGAGAATAGTGTGACAAAAATAAAGGAAAGACTATAAATATGTTTCAAGAATGTGATTAAAGACATGTGTTTTGAGAATAAAGAAAGAATAAAAAGATTTTACATAACAGGAAAATTACGGTACATAACATTAAACTATGAAGATCATAAACAAGAAAAACAAGGCAATAAGTGTTAAAATAAAGAATGAGGGAAAAGTTTAAGCATCTGGGTACTCTAGAAGTAGCTGTGTGCTTTGTATAATGTAAGAAATACTTTAAAATTATCACCCCCTAAAATAAATTCACTGCTCTACTGTATGGAATTTTAATAAAACCATTTAAAGAGGTATGTTTGTTAATAAGAATTTAATATTTAGTTAAACCTTCAAATAAACTAAGGAATAGGCTCTAAAACAAGACAAATTTTCAAGGTACAAAAAAGGATGTATATATATATATATATATATATATATATATAAAGAACAAAAGTCAAAATACAAATACAAGAATTATATTTGAATTTACAATCCAAAGCTTTTCGTTGGCTAACAGTACCAACAACATCAGGAATATTACATCAGGAACATCAGGAATATATATATATATAATTACAAATCTTGATCTTCATCATCTTAGTGTTTAGTGTTTATGGCAGCCACCAGGAACTGTTGCTGTCCTAAGCAGAAATGATATTAAAAGCAAGCGGTGAAAGATATTAATGCAGTAGAGAAGCGAATGTGATTTGAGTTGGTTCATTGAATATGTTTTTATGCTGTTTTTTTGGAATGTTTGTAAATTGAATGTTGCTCTATTGTGTTTAAATGAGGGCTTTTTGTTGATTAGAAGAATTTTGCTGTTGTTGTTGATGTTTGTGGGAGAGATTTTCTATTACATGGTTAGCAGAAGATGAATCAGTGTTATGTTTCATAGAGTGTATGTCTTCTTTCCATCTTTATTGAAAAGCTTTGGCCTGTTTTCCCAATGTAGAATTTTGTTACAGCATATTTCACATGAATGATTATTTAATTCTTGGCATATTTGTGTGTACGTTGCGTTGTAGTTTATTGTTAGTTTTAATTACTAATTTATCATGATTTTAAACTTTTTGAGTAATCTTATTTGAGTCTTTGTTTGCATATGTCAGTTTAATGAATTAATTTGTTCTCCTAATGCATGGTTTTTGTTTTTTTGTCATAGGTTACCAATTATTGTATTTCAGTGTTCATCTCTGTGCTAAGTGTTGTGTTGATTTCTTTGCTGATGTTTTCAGTAGCATTGATGGTATCTACTGAACTTTTATTGAAATGTACAATAGAGATTATAATTTAGTTTTGTGATTGCATTATTCTAATTGTGGTATTGGTTTAAATATTCTCACATTAGAGAAGATAAAGTAGAAAGCAGAGGATAGGAGACTTTGGGGACAGTTGGAATTCTCTAAATATGGTTTAAAAATGAAGAACCTGCCTTTAAAAAATATATTGATATATGAGGGATAGTTATGATTAGAATAAATATGACCTTTATATATGATGAAGTAGAAAAATACACTTGTCATAAATACGTGATGAACATTAAATTAAAAAGGAAAGATTTGAGTATTATATTTACAAATAAATAATTTTATATTAATTATATTTGATTCTATCTTCCCTTGAGCTACTAGTTTTAAACTAAAATACTTGATATATTGATGTGTTACACTGGCCTACAGTACTACTTACATTGTTAGTTACCATCTGAGTTAACAACGGGATACATCTCCTGAAACTACCGTCAACAATAATCAAAAAGGTAACTACTATTATAGGCAAATGTAAAATATCAATACATGTTCGTGTTTCAGAATAAATAATTTTTAAATAACTCTTACTGTAAAGGATGACATTTTAGAGTCTTCAAATTGACCGAAACATTAATTTTAAAATGGATTTTTTAAATGTTTGGTTGTACCCTTACTAGTTTCAACTACAATTGATTAACATACAAAGGAAAATAAAAAAAAACTATTGTATAATATATCTGTATTAGACTTACCACACTTGCCAGAATAAGCTACTTTTATTTCAGATTTTTTCAAACATGCACTTCGATCGAGATGACAAACACTGTCATATGTTTCACCATCTGATCCACAAATTGGTCGAACAACACTCTGGCATTCCCTAGGGCATTCACATTGGGCTATTCCAAATTTGGAGATAACACATTCTTCACCATGGGAGCAAAGCACACTGTTGCAAGGATTCACACCTAAAAAAAAGGGTGAAATGAATATGGGATCTCATCACCGAATGCATAAAGTTTGCTAACTAAACTTATTGTGTTTGCCACTAATGAATGCACTATCTGGTTTATAATGAGAGACTGACTTTGACATGAACTGTTTTTTTGCACTTTGAAGAAGTTTGCATATTCTTACTTTATTTTTCTTGGCAGATATGGTACCTCTGTTGCTTATCTATCATCATAACAGCTTATAAATATTGTAATGATTGGGTCTGGGAAAGATTCCATACTTTTATTCTACCTGGATCTTGTGTTTTAATATAACAACACCCTGAACTTCAGATAGTGGTCTTTATAATGGATATTTATGCCTTTGTTGTAACGCTTACCCTCTTTCAGTTAGTTGTTACTTCCTTAATATCAGGCCCAATCTCATTTGAAATGGTAAAAACATTTCCCTATCATGTAATTTTATGATAATAACATCACCTTTTTGATTACTTATAATTTCTCTTTTCATCTCTTTTTAAATCAAAATGGAGTATCACCAGCTCTATTCAATTGTAGAGTATCACACATGTTTTTGTTTTATTATTCATGACACTCCTCAGACTGCTCAACAGAATGGTAAAAGTTGTCTTAAGAAATTATTAGTCTTTGCCAAAGTAGTTTTGCATAACTACTTTAAAAGTGTGACTCCTTGTTATCTATTTACGCCCCCTTATCTGAACAAATAATGATACTTAAAATGAATCTATCTGATATATAGTTTTATACCATATTTTTGTACTTTATTATTTATATACTGATGAAAGGACAGGCTATCACTAAATAAGACTAGAGCCTCAACCCAAAAAAGTGATTTACCAGTTGATAAACTTTAATACAGTTTGGTAAAGTATGATTAAACATTTATTGATTATTTTTTTATTTACTTAAACTTATACTCAAATTAACCTAAAAGTTTAAACCGGAACTAGTGAAAGTAGTGGATAATCTTTTTTTCAAATTTCTAGGAATATGCCAGTCATTTACTAGAAACGAAATACTCAGAACAACAGTTCAAAATTATGTCTTACTCAGTTCATAATAACTGTTCAATAACTACTCAATAATAATGAATGATAATTTTTTTATGCTAAACAAACACTACATAGAATAATGTCCTTATATTATGAAGATTATTGTTCAACTTGACAATATTTTGGAGTAACATATAATATTAAAAAATATTTGACTTACAAACATAACTTAACAGATAAAATACCCACAAACATGAATAATAATGCATAAGTATGTTTAAACATAAGTATGCATACCATATGGGAAGTATGCTAAAGCTGATGACTCCAATTTATTGTTTGTGGTTTATTACAACCTGGTCTAATGGGAAAGGGAGGGGTAAACTCTATATTTCTGTAAATTGTTTC
Source organism: Prosapia bicincta (assembly GCA_036971475.1). Taxonomy (NCBI): domain Eukaryota; kingdom Metazoa; phylum Arthropoda; class Insecta; order Hemiptera; family Cercopidae; genus Prosapia; species Prosapia bicincta. The sequence continues at coordinate 180,567,881 of JBAIZL010000002.1, forward strand.
AGCTAGTTAAATTTGTAGTTTACCCATACAATAAATGTAACTTAACCACAAAACAATAAAATGTATCAGTTATGCCATTTTCCTCTCAACAAACCACGGTCTTGTGAATCAATTTTTATTTATATATTTTTTTTATTATGCCCAGAGAAAGAGAGATAGACATGTGTTTACGAAGTCATAAAATATGATAACTTATACATTTAATATTCCTTTACAAAATTCTCTCTATGTATTTGTCATTTAACAAATGACAGGATTAAAAATGTTGTTAAAAATACTACAAGCTAAAGTCCGATTCCAGTAATCTGATTATGTGGGTCTAAAGCGCCTGGCAATGTTATTGTACTCGAATCTCCAGTTAATTGAAGAATTATATATCTTCAAGATTGATTCATAAACATTTGTTTAATTTATGTTAACATTAGGCTTTAGTAAATTTTTATAGTAAAGAACAACACTAATGATGGATGGAATAAATAGAAAAAGTAGTTGTAACGAAATAACTAATGTTTAAACTTAACAAATTAACGGCAAAAATAAGACAATTTTAAAAGTTTCTTTTACAAGTTGTTTTTATAATTTGGCAAGTTGTTAATTTGTTAAGTTTAGATGTAGAAGTTTTGCAGATTGTCATGGACAGAAAGTACTGCGAGAGAAATAAAAAAATATAAAGTGAAGATAATGATAATGACTCTTTTTATACCACTAAGATGAGTTAGGAGATGAGTTCTCTCTCATACACAATCAAATCACAAGAGACAAAATTGGTAACAATATGGTAAATGATAATAAAGTTGAAACAAAATAAGTTGATGATGACGAGGGTAGAAAACCATAAGAAACACCCCAGCCCAGTAAGTTAATCGCTTTGACTTGGTTTTCAAATATTTACTCATGATTTATCAGAAATCAAGATTATGACAACTAACTTTGGTTACTTTTTTGTACTGAGCTCATGTCTGTTTCTTAGCCTGTTCCTGCTTGAAGTCAGCCATAGGAAAATAATCCATAATTTGGGACAAAATTATTTTTAATTTGTTTAGGATCCAATAAGTATATTGTACTGTTTCTTATGTGTGTGTGTGTGTGTGATAAAGTAAATTAATATGGTATAAATTGTATTACGTGTTTGTAAATTTGTTTAACTTTCCATTATTTTTTGTATGATTACGTTAAATATTATAACACAATAAGAAAAAATCGATATCAATTAAAATTAGTTGTGATAAAAACCTTAAACCTTTAATATATTAAGGTTGTAAGCACATAAAGTTCAAAAGCCACATAAAAATATTCACAGATGGGTCACTCGACCGGGAGAAGAGCTTATCGGGGGCAGGCTACTATAATGAATCGAATGGAGACTGTTTTTACATTCCAGCTAATTCCAATTCTAGGATGGATACTGAGCTTTTGGCTATAAGTGCAGCCCTGACTAGCTGTGTGCATTTAAAGGGCAATTCAAAAATATGCATCCTATCGGATTCGAAAGCAGCCCTTCAGTCATTGTTAAGTAATTCTACAAGTTCATACTCGTTTCGAATATCAGAAATAAGAAAAACCATCCTAGAACTAGTGGACTGCGGAAAGGAATTAACTCTTCAATGGGTACCTGCCCATTGCGGAGTACCCGGAAACGAAAAGGCTGATAAAATTGCGAAAATAGCCTCAACCATGGGACCTACAGATGAAGGCAAACACTCCCTGCTACATTGAAAAAGTGTAAGCAGGGAAGTTTTCCGAAAACTTTGGTGTGAAAATTAGGAAAAAGAGTCTACTGGACGACACCTTTACCAGCTCCAACCAGAACCACCAGTCGAGGACAAATATAGGGAAGTAGCACGATCAACAGCATCTTTTGCTGCTAGAGCAAGAACCGGCCATCTGGTGACACAGGAGTACCTATTTCGTTTTAATCTCACAGAGTCTCCGTTGTGTGCACTCTGTGGTGTGGAGAGCGAAACATTTGAACACATCCTGCTGAACTGCCCTTACCCATTACCTGCAAGAGATATCCTCAGACCAATTGTGACAAAGTGGCAAGATATTCTAGTTAAGAAGAACCTGTGGGCCATAGCATCATATATATATCGTGGACATCGGGCCATCGGCTATAGTTAAGCTGGGCGCCTGCACGAAGAAGTAAGAAGTAAGTTAGGTTGTAAGCAGAAATGGATTTGTATAGAAGTGAAATCTAAATCTGAAATTGCTTATTTCAAGACTAGACTTTGCTGCAAATCCAATGGGTTGAGTGTGAGAATCTAATAATAATTAATCTAACTTTTAGAAAATAAGCAATAGGCTTAATACATTAAATAATTTGGATTAGTTACATATATTACAAAGGAGGGTCCAATACTGTACTTACTATATACATATATATATATATATATATATATATATATATATATATATATACTATATATATATATATATAGATAACCATTGGTACATTTGCAGACAACACTGGATTATTAGCAACTGACAAAGAAATAAATTATATGTAAATTTATTGTCAAAGTCCAGAGAACAATAAACAAACTACTAAAATGGATTGAAAAATAAAGCTAAATAAATTGGGACAACGGCAATTTCATAAAAAGATTTTAAAAGATCTACCACTGTTAAATTTTAATGTGACTATCATACCTTATGAAAATAATACAAAGTATTTAGGTACAAGCCTAGATGCTAGGCTAAGATGGAAGCTTTTGATGAAAACAACATAAGAAGGGGGAACTAGCTATCAAATATCTTTATGACTATACGAACTTTAAATTTTGTCAATTTGGGGAAACTTACTGAGACAGAATGTTTTCGATCGCTATGTGGCAATCTTTATCAGTAAGTTTTCACAAATTTACATAATTTAAATTTTGGATAGTCATAAACTATTGTAAACTAAAGTGATTAATTAAGATACACCTAACGTAATGGACTACAAAATTCAAGAATTTAATACAGTAAGACAGGCTGCAGTCCACGAAGAGACACTGATGAAGATCGCTACATAGCGATCGAAAACGTTCTGTCTCAGTAACAGTAAGTTTTCACAAATTAACAAAATTTAAAGTTTGGATAGTCATAAACTATTATTAAAGTGATTAATTAAGATTCACCATATTGGGCAAAAACTCAAAGTTGTCATTAAATAATATATTAATAATCTATAAACAGATTCTAAATTTCGTCTGGCCATGTGTCAGTCAACTATGGTGATGTGCAAAAGAATCGGAAGTACAGATTATTCAGAGGTTCCAGAACAAGGTGCTATTGGTTACTTTAATGCTCCTGGGGATATAAAAAATACTTAAATATATACACATAATATTCACTGAGATGTGAATATTTCAAAGGTTTTAGAGGAAATAGGCCCCAAAACTAGAAGATAGATATCACCTTCATCCGAACACATAGGTTCTCCAAACTGCACAATAATCAGCATACAGTGAGAAGACTTAACTATTAGAGCTAGTGCAGCCTGGTGTTATGATTTATAAAGGCAAAAACCAATGGGTAAACTTAGTTATTATATGGGCTTTGTAGAAGTTATCCAAAAAAGTTATTGGCTTTTCTAATAAGACAAGTTTTAATATAAAATATTAAGAAAACTTTAAAAATATCTTATTATTGTTTATATTTAAGGAAATGAATGGTATTTTGATAGTGTGTATTAATGCTTGCTATCAAATGAGGATCTTTACTAGTATATGAATAAACAGCCATGTTAACATATTCACTAAATATCTGAATAAAATGTAAATGATAACCAATGAAGCCTTTCAGTATGAAACATAGAATATAAAACAATTTAAAAACAGTTACTCAGTGAAACATTTTAAAAAATACCCACATGTACAACTGTAACAGAAATATTGCCAGTTTGATTAACATACCATTATTTAAATAACCATTGCATTGCTGATGTTTTTCTTAGTAATTCCTAATTAAATACTTTGTGGTAAACAATAGACTTTCTGTTCTCATTGGTAATTGTATCAGAGTATATCTAAAAAATGAACAAGTGTATGTGAAAACAAACTAATGTGAAAAATGTTAGCATTAGTATATCAACGATTAAGTATTTAAATTATAAAAATAATGAAATAAAAAAACAAGTTAAAAAAAAATTTGCATTTATTGGTGAGAATAATAATTTGTTTTTAATGACCAATTATTGACAAAAACTGAAAAACCTAACCACAAAAAAATAAAAATAATAAAATGAAATTATGCATTAAAGAAATTTTAATATAAATAATATATTTTTACATGTATTCTTTTGAATATTTGAATTTATATATTGTTGTGTAATGGATAAAATATAAGTAATTTTTTCCTGCTAAAGAGGACTTCAATTGAGAATCGATATAATGTAAAAATCAATATATAAGGTATATGATGTTTTATTTTTGGTCTGTAATTGGTTGTAAGGAATCAAACTAACAAACCAATTTTGAAAAAGTAAGATGCATCATTATTAAATAATTTTAGACAAAGATACAGGCAATTTTGCCTAATGTGTTACGTATTGTACACATTATGAGCTTATGCTTGAAAATTCTATTCTTTGTTTAATCTTTCTGAGCATAGAGTGTATGCTCTGACAAAAGTAATAACAATCTGAGTAAATAAAAATCCAAGGAAGCAACTTTCCTTTGAATAAATCCATAAAAGTCAAAATTATTTTAGAAGAACAGCCATATATTTTCTTTAGTGGTGAAAGGGTAAGAAAGTACAAAGTATAACACAGACACTAAATCATAAAAAAAAACTAATGTAAATGATAAATTATTCTCTGTGATTTATAAGGGAGTGTGAGCAGTGTAATGTAAGTAGCTTCCAGTACAGCTGTACAAGTTTACAACCATATAAATATAGTATAGAAACCTTACTTTGTTAAATGTACAATACAAGATACATATAATATAAGGTGTTCTGGCTAAAAATTCTGAAATTGATGTAATATTTTAGTTCTAGATGTTTGTACATTGTTTCTAGAGATAAATTCACAGAATTCACTTTAAGTATTTTTAACACTAACAAATATCTCTTTCTCCTTATACAATTATAATACATTAAATACACACACACACACACACACACACACACACACACACACACACACACACACACACACACACACACACACACACACACACACACACACACACACACACACACACACACACACACACACACACACACACACACACACACACAACACACATACACACACACACAACACACACACACACACACACACACACACACACACACACACACACACACACACACACACACACACACACACACACACACACACACACACACACACACACACACACACACACACACACACACACACACACATATATATATATAAGCTACATATTTTTAATTAACCTAATTAGACTAGGCAGAATTATAAAATTATAACTTATTGTAATTTTATTGAAGAGTGACCTTATCCTACTCTATTATTGATAATTCTCAACATTTATGATTTAATTCTTCAACATTCTTTAATTTTGATGATTTTTAATAGTAAATTGCAATATAAAATTAGCTGTTTGTTTTTCGATTCAAAATAGAAATAAATTAGTTTTTTTTTTAAACACAACGAAGTGGCTTTTTGTTTGTCTATAGTTTTTAAAATTATTCCACACATTGCAGATAGTTTAGATAAATACACACAACCCCAACCACACACATACAACCCCACCATACTCACACCCACACACCAACAACATAACTACTGACCCACATCCATGCTTTTGCCCAGCCACCCATACACACTCCCACACTCACCCACACACCACGCCTTTGCACATACACCCAGACCCTCGCCTAGACACCCACCCACACTCATACTCACACACCCATAACATCCACACCAACAACACAACCACCCACCCATACCCACACCCACACCCATTCTCACACACCCGCAACACACACACACACACACACACACACACACACACACAAACATGGACACACACACACACACAAACAAACATGGATATACACACACACATGTATATATATATATATATATATATATATATATATATATTAAATATGGTGATATGTTTTCTTGTATATATAGTTAATAAATTTAAAATATTTCAAGCACAAGAATACTTTTAATGAATATAAAATTATATTCATTAAAATATAAGTTATATTCATTAAAAGTATTCTTGTGTTTGAAATATTTTAAATTTATTAAATATATATATATATATATATATATATATATATATATATACATAAATATACATTTTTTAACTTTGCAACACTGTTTTCTTGTATTCACTTATCACTTTCACTATATGTACTTAAACAAAAATCTTACTTGGTATTTATGCAAGTTAACTTTCAAAAATTGATAGTATCTTCATACTGCGTGTATGAAAGTTAACTGGCAATAAATACCACGTAAGACTCTTGTTTAAGTACATATAGTGAAAGTGATATATATATATATATATATATATATATATATATATATATAGATCTTATATTCCTTTACAATAATTTGAAAAATTAAAAACTTTTAACAAAAATGTTTCTATATTTTTAGTACCGTATACATTATAAAATATTTTAATATTATTATTCCTTTAATGTTAGTATAGCATTATGTATAGAATAGCATTATGGAGCAGTAAGTACAGGGTGGAAGTAAAGCTGTAGTCTTCATTGGTTTAGTAACGACACAGTATATATTATTTTGATACTAGTCTTTAATTTAACTAACTTTACTTCAAATTATATTTCATACAAACGATTCTTAATTATAGTAATTTACTTTAATTGTCCTATTTTGAATATAAAGAGTCACTTGGCAAAGAATAAATTTAGACTAATATAATTAAGAGCTATTACAAATGTGTTTTTCTATAAAACAATGGATGTTCTATAAATCTCGGAATTTCAGTAATGTTTAATTCAACAACTATTTACTATCTATTCACTTTTCGAAGTGTCCTTATTGAACACTAAAATAAACATAGACATTTTACTACAATAATAAATGATAGTTTACTAATGCTTCTTTTAGTACAATTTCGACCTCAATAATTATCTACTTTAAAATGAGTGACAAGAAATATTTTACTATCTGCTTTTAGCAAAGGGATGACCTAAATTGTTACAAGAATTGTAACTAAGGAATGAACCTTGTCTGTTCCCTGTTACCACCAATTGACAGTTTTCTTTATAGTTCATGTAACTTCTAACATTTGAAGTTCCACAAATCATTTTTGTTTCTCCTTACTACTTTTTAATTGGATCAATAGGTCGCATTTTGTTCACATTCTCATGTGACTGCGCCTAATATCTATTACTTTTGTGGGATTTGATCTTATTATATCGCTGATTAAATCTATAATATTTTAGGATTTGAAGTTACCACATTACAATTATTGTATTACTTTATTCAATAATCATTTACAAATCACTGAAATTATATTTGATCACTAATTGTCTATTTTGTATGACTTAAGTGCAAAATAGAAAAATAGCCCAAATTATTTTCTTTTTTGTTTGTTTGTTTTTTTCATTAGGTCATTAAACCAAATTACCTATTTTGTTTCAATTGGTCTTTTAGTTATTTTTCTTATTTCAAAATAAATATATTGTTATCACATTTTATTATTTACAATTTCCTCTCATTATGGATTTAAAATTTCCTCTCGTAATATTTCAAACATACACGCTCTTTATCTCTTTCAAAGCCTTACATCAATTTAATATATTGAAATTAAGATTCTAATTGAAAGTCAGCAGACTAAAACACGATTCATTCACAGCTAAAACAAGACTAAAACAATATTCTTGTTTTAGCTGTTGACTGTATATTAGTCATGGGCTTGAAAATTTCAATATATTTAACCAATTCAAAGTTTCAATATATTAATTATATATATATATATATATATATATATATATATATATATATATATATATATATACAGTATATAATATTTTGTTAAATGCAATTTTATAAATACAATTAAACATCCAACAAATAAAAGCACCTTATATATATATATATATATATATATATATATATATATATATATATATATATATATATATATATATATATTAGAAGAGTATTAAACGACTTGACTGTACTATAGCTAGCAAAACTCGACCCGCAAATATACCAATATACCAAGTAAGGTTCTTCTTTATGTACCTTATTAAAGGGTAAATGATTAACAAAACAAGAAAACAACAAACAAATAAAAATAAACTATATTAAAATTTATTTTTAAATTTAAATATTTTCTCTTTAAAGTTGCTTGTTGCAATCATATTGAATTCACTAATTATAAATAATTATTGAGTAACTGAGTGAATACTTTACGCGTCACCAAGTAAGTTTAAAAGTCATAATTACTTATAACATAACACTTCTTTAATAATTTAAAAGTTATCATTCAGTTTTATCTACATTTTTTTAAATAGAATTGCTAGAAACATGAACTGAGCACTTCTGTCCTTGTTTTACTGATTGGCTCATGTAGGTTTTCTTTTACTCAATTACTCTAATGGTTTAAACTAAATTGCCTGTCTGTTTAAGTTTGGCTACAAAAAGAAAAACACTTTATTAGACCGTCTTATTTTCAATTACACTGACAAAGACTTCTAATTTTCCACTTTTTTTATTTGAGTAGAACACTGAAATTATCACATCCAGCCCTCCCTTGCTCAATATCAATCAATGAAACAAATAATGAAAAAAAAACTCTTTTAATGTATTGTTATTATTTTGTGCTCTGTATTCATATTTATACTTTTTATCATTATTTATAAAAGAAAAAATTTAATTAATAACAAAACTAAAGATGTGTTCTATGACATGGGTAGCCAACAAGTCAATCGCAAGGCCAATTTTGGTCGATCGTTGATCGCTCAAAATGTCTGGGGTGTAATGCCATGTACTATGGACTTTGAAGCGATTGTAGAAGTCAAAACCTTCTAGCAATAGTTTAATGAAGGGGTTCCGCGTACCACTGGTGGTAGGCGGGAAGATTTCAGGTGGTACGCGTCAAGTGGCCTTGTTCCGTCAAATGGGCGACGACTACAGCCTCCTCTACCTTCACCTATTGTTTCCCTCCACTGGCTCCTCGATCGCCAGTTTGAATCCAGCAGTGTGAACGTTTATATCAACGAGGACGTCGAGAACAGTGGTGATTAGATAGAAACACTCTTATAGATATAACGTTTTGATGTTGTGTTAAGCATCAATAACTGTTGTATGGGATTTTGTTGCGCTTCCATAATAAATTATGAAGCGGTTTATGGTGAACCCTGGGACTTCAGAGGCTAGTGTTGAAAAACCTGAACCGTAGTCCAATCAAAAATACGAAGAAAGCTACTTCCAGTGCTGTTTTATTGTAAAGTACGGCACAGAAAACAGTGACAATACCATTCATCAATGCATTGTTTGTTTCGAAACGCTTTAGAACCAAAGAATGAAAGATTTTCACCAAAACACAAAGCACTCTGATTTGATAGTTGAGGCGATTGAGTTTTTAAAAAAGAAAATCTACTATTTTCAAGAAATTAATTAAACGTATAACAAGCTTTGTAAATACTGATACCAACTTAACATAAGGGTCCTGTATTTCTAGTTATAGAATGGTAAAAGATGGGAAGCCTCACACAGTATGTGAGATCCTTTTACTACCAATCACTGTGAATATGGTCCAAGCTGTCTTATAAGAAAAATTAGCCAAAGAAATTTTAAAAAATAGTTAGTCTGTCAAACACCACAGTGCCGTAATATCTTCCTGTTTTGAAGAACAACTGTGTTTAAAACTTCAAGAGTCCAGATGTTTTGCACTTCAAGTACACGAAACAACAAAAATGGCACAGCTACTTGTATTTGTACAATATGATTATTATAAAGAGGTTATTGAACAGTATTTGTTCTAAAAACCATTTGAATTAAACATTACTTAACATGGAATGCAGAATTTATTTTCAACATGAGTTTTTGCTAAAAATAGGCATTCCTTGGTCAAAGCGCATTGGCTTATGCACAAATGGAGCTAAAGCTATGTCAGGAAAATTGGCAAGACTAGCAGCAAAAATAAAAAAAATTGCTTCTGGATTCCGAAGTACACATTGTATAATCCACCGGCAAGGATTAGCTGCTAGAGGCATGCCGAAGAATTTGACGTTCGATTTATCAGATGATGTGAAAGTTAACTTCATAAAGGCTAGGGCTCCTAATTCAAGATTATTCTCCTTGATGTGTGAAGATATGGGGGGGGGGAACAAGTTCAAAACTCTTCTCTCCCATATAGAAGTGTTATGGTTATCATGTGGGAAAATATTTACCCGTCTTTTCGAACATGTCAGAAGTTTTAATGGTTGTAACTGAAAAAATAGAGACATGAAAAACTTGTTTTGCGATGAAGAATGGTTGTCAAGATTGGCATAACAAGCTCACATTTTTAATAGACTCAACACGCTGAGCATGAGTCTTCAGGGAGCAAACTCACAGCCAATAAATGAAGTCGTTCAACAAAAGGTTGGTCCTTTTACAAATACAGAAGAAGAATGTCCCAGCATTCACTACACTGTCATCATTTTTGGAAGAAATTGATCTATCACCAAAGCCTGATCTGTTTGTTGATATAATTCTGAATTTGGAAGCTCTTCAAGAAAGTTTTAATATATATTGCTTCGAAGATTATTCCAAACTTGACTGGATCAGAAACTCTCTGACCCAGATTTGGAACGGCATGAAAAAATTATCGATTCAATTAATAGACAGTTCAATATGTTTAAAGTGAAATCAATAATAGACTTCTAGATCGGGTATAAATCCGAGTATCCAATGCTCTTCCGGAAAGCTGTGCTGTTTTTGACGTCATTTGGCACTAGTTACTTGTGAGAGTGGTTTTCTGAACTGTCGTAAGTAAAGAAAAATATAGAAGCAAACTAACAAGTTCAAAGAGGACTTAGGATAAAATTAAGTTCAATTTATTCTGCAATTGACTCTTTATTCATGGAAAAACAGCAACAAGTTTCGCATTAACCAAAATACACATTCACCTTTGTTGATTTGTAAGTTTTTTTGGCTGTTTGTGAATGCCAATATTATACCATGTTTTTGTGTAGATATGAGTATTACATAAAACTGTAATGTTCATAATGCTTTTATTTTTCTTATATTGTCTTATTGTTATTTAAAACTAAATGAATAATCAAATATAAAGTTTTATTACCTATTTAATAAAAATAAAATAAAAATGGGCATGTTTCTGATAGAAAATGTATTTCTACGAAATTAGGATCAGGGGATTTTCTTCCAATATACACCCCCAAGACCCCCTGGTGACGGTGGTACACCAAAATCTTCAAAACTTTTCAGATGGTGCGCAGTAGCTAGAACGTTGTGAACCTGTGGTTTAATGCATTCTGATAATTTGCCAATTTGGTAACTTAGGTGAAAAGTTATAGGTTAGGTTAAGTTACTTAGTATTTAAGGTAGAGATGTTCTACCAATTTTATTAACATGAAAATAAATTGTGCCATATTATGAATTTGTATTTAAATATCTTTTAGAACCAAAAGGATACTGGAACCGGAAATGCTTTGTCTTGCCGTGCAGTACCGTATACTGCTTCTAACCATCGGGCAAAGCAAGGCAAAAACGTCTTGCCTCGCAGCTCCGCGCCGCGCTGTGCCTTATCCAGTGTGCGGCCGGCCTAACCTGAACATACTTTTTGTAAATTTGAATATATTTATATTATATTATAAAGTCCTATGATTGTATTGCTGTCCCCGACCGTATAAGCAATATTATTATTTCTCTCAATGTAACGGATATAATTGCAGCAGTTCATGAGTTAATAAATTTTCTAGGAAAATATTTTATTCAATAATTATTCTTTAAATTATCATATTTCTCTAGCTGCACTCCAGCAGTAAACCAAAGAAATCGAAAACTTCACTTCAATGAAGAATAAGAGTTCGATTACATGTACATGTAGTACATTCGATTACAATGGAGAATGATGAATGCTGTTGTTTAATATGCCTTACCTTGGTAGCCATTGCCAAATAGAGTAATCTAGAGATACATTTTTTAGTTTTATATAACAAGTACTAAATGTAGTGAATATATCAACAATGTTTTGAGGATCACTAAATACTAAATACAAATTTAGTAATACATTTGATAGCCTATTACTAAATGTAGTGAATATATCAACAATGTTTTGCGGATCACTAAATACTAAATACAAATTTAGTAATACATTTGATAGCCTATTACTAAATGTAGTGAATATATCTATAATGTTTTGCGGATCACTAAATACTAAATACAAATTTAGTAATACATTTGATAGCCTATTACTAAATGTAGTGAATATATCTATAACGTTTTGCGGATCACTAAATACTAAATACAAATTTAGTAATACATTTGATAGCCTATTACTAAATGTAGTGAATATAACTATAATGTTTTGCGGATCACTAAATACTAAATACAAATTTAGTAATACATTTGATAGCCTATTACTAAATGTAGTGAATATATCTATAATGTTTTGCGGATCACTAAATACTAAATACAAATTTAGTAATACATTTGATAGCCTATTACTAAATGTAGTGAATATATCTATAATGTTTTGCGGATCACTAAATACTAAATACAAATTTAGTAATACATTTGATAGCCTATTACTAAATGTAGTGAATATATCTATAATGTTTTGCGGATCACTAAATACTAAATACAAATTTAGTAATACATTTGATAGCCTATTACTAAATGTAGTGAATATATCTATAATGTTTTGCGGGTCACTAAATACTAAATACAAATTTAGTAATACATTTGATAGCCTATGACTAAATGTAGTGAATATATCTATAATGTTTTGCGGATCACTAAATACTAAATACAAATTTAGTAATACATTTGATAGCCTATTACTAAATGTAGTGAATATATCTATAATGTTTTGCGGGTCACTAAATACTAAATACAAATTTAGTAATACATTTGATAGCCTATGACTAAATGTAGTGAATATATCTATAATGTTTTGCGGATCACTAAATACTAAATACAAATTTAGTAATACATTTGATAGCCTATTACTAAATGTAGTGAATATATCTATAATGTTTTGCAGATCACTAAATACTAAATACAAATTTAGTAATACATTTGATAGCCTATTACTAAATGTAGTGAATATATCTATAATGTTTTGCGGATCACTAAATACTAAATACAAATTTAGTAATACATTTGATAGCCTATTACTAAATGTAGTGAATATATCTATAATGTTTTGCGGATCACTAAATACTAAATACAAATTTAGTAATACATTTGATAGCCTATTACTAAATGTAGTGAATATATCTATAATGTTTTGCAGATCACTAAATACTAAATACAAATTTAGTAATACATTTGATAGCCTATTACTAAATGTAGTGAATATATCTATAATGTTTTGCGGATCACTAAATACTAAATACAAATTTAGTAATACATTTGATAGCCTATTACTAAATGTAGTGAATATATCTATAATGTTTTGCGGATCACTAAATACTAAATACAAATTTAGTAATACATTTGATAGCCTATTACTAAATGTAGTGAATATAACTACAATGTTTTGCGGATCACTAAATACTAAATACAAATTTAGTAATACATTTGATAGCCTATTACTAAATGTAGTGAATATATCTATAATGTTTAGCGGATCACTAAATACTAAATACAAATTTAGTAATACATTTGATAGCCTATTACTAAATGTAGTGAATATATCTATAATGTTTTGCGGATCACTAAATACTAAATACAAATTTAGTAATACATTTGATAGCCTATTACTAAATGTAGTGAATATATCTATAATGTTTTGCGGATCACTAAATACTAAATACAAATTTATTAATACATTTGATAGCCTATTACTAAATGTAGTGAATATATCTATAATGTTTTGCGGATCACTAAATACTAAATACAAATTTAGTAATACATTTGATAGCCTATTACTAAATGTAGTGAATATATCTATAATGTTTTGCGGGTCACTAAATACTAAATACAAATTTAGTAATACATTTGATAGCCTATGACTAAATGTAGTGAATATATCTATAATGTTTTGCGGATCACTAAATACTAAATATAAATTTAGTAATACATTTGATAGCCTATTACTAAATGTAGTGAATATATCTATAATGTTTTGCGGATCACTAAATACTAAATACAAATTTAGTAATACATTTGATAGCCTATTACTAAATGTAGTGAATATATCTATAATGTTTTGCGGATCACTAAATACTAAATACAAATTTATTAATACATTTGATAGCCTATTACTAAATGTAGTGAATATATCTATAATGTTTTGCGGAACTGCATAGCTATATGAATCGGCATTTCATACTTGAAGCTAATGAAGACGAAACAACGCTCTGTCCTGATTCCCATACTGAAGACGCATTATTATTGTCCTTGTCAGTATAAACACGTAATTATGAGTGCTTGGTAGAGACATGCAGACTCAGTATTCACAATAACGTTAGGCAACAAAGTAAATTCTAAATCCGTTTTTATCTGTAGCTACTTTTAATTAATAAATATTGTTAATAATTATCCATGGTGTCTTAATTCCCCTGGATGTGAGTTTTTTAGCTCTTTAAATAATTGTTGTTTTTACTTAGGTAGATAAGACTTATACTGTATTCAAGTACTAGGGCTATTTAGCGAGCAATTGATAGATTAGCAAAAGTAAGCCATATTATTCTTTCATGATAAATTTTCCTGGTAAAAAAAATTTCCCGCAAAAATGTAATATTTGAATCAAATTATCAGTCATACTGTGCATTTTTATAACAACGTTTCCATATATAAGAACAAATAGTACTACAACTTATACATTGCAGTTGATAAAAAAATTTAATTGCATTTTAAGTGATTAAAAACCTATCTTGATAAAATGTCGGAAATTCTAATATTTTTAGCTACCCCATGTAGCTTTTAGCATGTATGGAATGCTATCAAAAGTTGGGTCTCGAAAATTTTTTTCATGGGCCTATATCTTGAAAACATAATAAGATATTTAAAAGGCCAAAATTAGTTTTGAACATATATTTTACTTATCTATCCATATACGCACCTTGTACTGAAACACAGTGTATAGTATACATTTCACACTCCTTCTTCCCCTTATACCACGCCCATGACAAGTCGATGCTGACATACAAGATAAAAAGTCGATCTTATAATAGACAGATAAGTTGGCCATCCCTGGTCTATAAGGTAGAACACTTGACGAGTAACCTAAATATCCTGGATGTTCAACCCCTAGTAGTGGCCATGAAATTGTGCTTTATCAGGTACCAAGTTGACGAAGCTTGTGAAAATGATCACTTGCGGACAAATGAAGGGTTTCTAATTTCTTATTTTCTAGATAGTAATTTTGTAATAAGACTCTCTGATGATGATGACATGGCCATCGAAATGTACATAATGGTTTAACTTTTGTAAAACGGGAGGTTTTAGATAAACCTACGAAGAGAATGTAAAATGTAAAATATTTTCTGTATAATACTGCAAATAGCTTAGTAAAAGTGTATTAAGAAAAATTAAAAAATATATATTCAATTTTATGACAATATTATTCAACCATATATATATATATATTTATTTATATACATATACATACACTGTATAATATAATCAGAGGAGTCCTTAGAAAATGCATGGACTGAAGCAAAATATTTTGGCGAGGCTTTTTATAAAAAAGTGGTCTGCCCCCGAAAATGTTTTACTCATTAGCCAGGGATGAAACGCC
The DNA here is from genome assembly GCA_036971475.1 of Prosapia bicincta. Classification (NCBI taxonomy): domain Eukaryota; kingdom Metazoa; phylum Arthropoda; class Insecta; order Hemiptera; family Cercopidae; genus Prosapia; species Prosapia bicincta. The sequence continues at coordinate 180,583,768 of JBAIZL010000002.1, forward strand.
GCCGCTATCAAACGATGCTTTAAATTCTTTTAATCGCGATAGGTTTTGTCAATAATTTAACATATTGCGCGCGAAATCAGAGAAATATTTTAGGCACATATCTTTCCTTATTATACCTACATTATTATATTATTTTCATTCAATTAAAAATTTTACTTAATTTTTAGCACGAGTAAAGCGGAAGGACGGCTCTAAATATAACATGAGGTAAACTTTATTTAAAAACTTGGCAAATTTTAAAATATGTTACTTTTATTTTGGATTTTTAATATTAAGTTTTAAAGTATATATTTCAGAATTATAAATTTCTGTTATTTTGTATAAGCTATCTAAAACATATAAAAAAATAATACTTGTATATTAGCAAGCTAGTTTACAGCGGTAAAATTAGCAAGTTAATTTAAGTTTAAATTAGAATAATAATTTTAAAATTCAGTAACAATAAAAAGAGACAAATGTAGGGAATGCATTAGTGCAAAGTTTATTAACTGAATTATTTATAGTCATTACAGGCCACATTTACCACAGCTGTGAGGGAAACACTTGTTTAAAAATAATTATACACAATTTATTTAAATTTTGTGTTCTCGCATAAAAAACAAACCATTATAAAGAAAGTTAATGAGACTTGAGGGTTTGTGGGTTGAAATTTGCTAATGTAATTAGCAGGAACAATGGGATAGGAGGGGCAAAGGGTAATTTTATAATCCACTTTCTTCCCTGAAAGAAAACAAAACTTTTATTTGGTTCTAAGGAAGAAAAGTTTTAAATTGTGAAATATGAAAATGCAGTAATAGGAACGAGTAATTTTTAAATTTCATTTTCATACCAAAATTTCACGCGAAGTAAAGAATAGAATGAAGCAAGTAGGTTATTTCAAACCTGAGATTACTCTTGATAATGTAATGTCTGATTAATTAAGCATGAATGTTTATAATATCTGTACAGTTATATTTATGCATGATGCTTGGTAAAGGAAACTATTAAATTAAGAAAGAATCTTCAGATTTAGAGCAGATGGTACACATTTTGAGAAGATTAATTTTAGGGTAAATTCATATAACTGTTATGTCATATATATATAAATATCGCAATATGTATTCTTGTGTATTAATAAAGAACATAAGTCAAAATACAAATACAAGAATTATAATTGAATTTACAATTCAAAGCTTTTCGTTGGCTAACAGTACCAACATCATCAGGAATATTAAACGGTACTGTTACCCAACGAAAAGCTTTGAATTGTAAATTCAATTATAATTCTTGTATTTGTATGTTGACTTATGTTCTTTATATATATATATATATATATATATATATATATATATATATATATATATATATATATATATATGTATATATGTGTATATATATATATATATATATATATATATATATATATATATATATATATATATATATATATATACAGTAAACTCCCGATTATCCGTGGGCGGATTAACCGGTTTGCGGATTATCCGGGGTCTGCCATTGTTTTACAAATATCCAATTTTTATTCCAATCAGATTCCAATCAGATTGTTTAAATTTCCAAACGGTGAATTACGACGTAAATACATATAAGGCTTAATTGAAGTTAAGATGAAGAGAATAGATATGAAAATATGTACGTACTAATATTTACATTGAAAGGGAAGCATCCCGACGCGGGCCAGCGAAATAAAAGGGGAGAGCAGACTACTGTATATAAGAGACAATGACAAAATGCTTGGACGCCGGAAAACCTATGTGTATCAAGATTGTAACTGTATAAGATTGCAAACAAATATCAGCTAATCTCGGCTATAAATAGTCTAGGACGTGACATATGCTTATCCATATCTGTCATATACATTATTGATCTTTATGGCTTTGTGACACAAGTAGACACTGTGCGACAAAATGGTTCTCAAGAAATTTAGATCGCACATTAAAGCTAAATCAATGCTCACAAAAAAAAGACGAAAGTGACAGATTTTTTTGTTAAAAAGTGAAAGTATTATGTGTAAAGGAAATTACATATGTACATGCATACATACTTTTGACATATACTTATGTATGTATTGTAAATAGTTAGACATATAAATGTACATGTTATAATCCGTCAAATACATCGACATTTTAAATTATTTTCTGTATTTATTTTGTCCTCTGAAGATTATTTGTGAATTGCATTAACCGGGGTCATTATTTGTGTAAATTATGGTATAATAATCGATTATCGATCGTTTTGCGTATTCTTTGTTCATAGCGGATTATCCGGGGAATTCGTTATCCGGCGTTGCCGGGCCACCCTATTCCACGGATAATAGAGAGTTTACTATATATATATATATATATATATATATATATATATATGATTTGAAAATGATGTTATTCTTTATAAATATTTATTTAATAATACATATATTATTATATATATTGCATTAACAAAAATATTTATACAACGATATGCTCAAAGTTTATCCTCAATTTATCAACAGTGTGGATTCAACTGTTGACTATGTATAGTTTACGATACCCTTGAAAAGATCAGTATATTATATTAATGAAAAGTTTCGAGCATATTGTTTTACAGTTATATTTTTTAATGAAATATATGTACATAATATATACATATATATGTGTGGGTGTTTGTGTGTGCGTTACTGCGTGGGTGTGTGTGTGTTTGTATGTGTGTATTATAAATGTCAAATAGTATGCCAAATTTATTATATTTAAAGCAATGATATTTTAAATAACTAATAAAAACATTTATAAATTTTTTGAAACCAATGGAATTTTTACGAAATATGTCTTGAAGAGTGGTGTTAAACATCACAAATACCTATTTATGCAAGTATCTTCAGAACATCTGGAGTACCATCTCAGTATCTGGAGTACATCCGTTCATTCTTCAGTGCATAAATTCGCAGTTTCGACTTTTCGCTAGAATCTCATTTAGCATTGACGAGGTGAACCCAACAATAGTTAAAGAGCGAGTGAAGAGCGCAGATAACTCCACTCCTATATATAGAGGAATTAAGCCACACCCATTGACGTAAAATCACACATTGACGTCAATCCACACACACCTGATCCAAACAATTACTCACATTCCTTTGCCTTTGTTCACCTTTCTACCGATAAAATCTATTGATGACACATTTCCACACTGCGGGCAAATTCAAAGTATCATCGCTTCGGAACGTCAGTGTATCAGTGCGTTAACGTCTGAGCTGCGAATTTATGCACTGCAGAATGAACGGATGTATTCCAGATAATATATATTAATAATATATATACATATTTATATATATATATATATATATATATATGTATATATACACACACACACACACACACACACATATATATATATATATATATATGTATATATATATATATATATATATATATATATATATATATGTATATATATATATATATATATATATATATATATATATATATATATATATATATATATATTAAATATGGTGATATGTTTTCTTGTAATATAGCTAATATTCCTGATGATGTTGGTACTGTTAGCCAACGAAAAGCTTTGAATTGTAAATTCAATTATAATTCTTGTATTTGTATTTTGATTTAGTTCTTTATATATATATATATATATATATATATATATTTATTTATTTATTTATATGTATGTATGCATAAGCCTTATGCATTACTAAACCACTGGCTGATCTGATCGCCATGAAACTTTGGGAAACTGTCGAGTACATTCCTGGGAGGGTTTCTGGCGACATAACAATTTTTTCCAAAATGTAATTTTTAAGTGCCAAAATAGCATAAAATATGACTGTCTTTCTTATCTTATCTTGAAACGTGTCATTCAATTCATTCCAAATTTTGGTTGCTAGGTAACAATCAACAATCTAAAATTATTTTGCAACACATTTCAAATAATATACAATAAATATTGTATAACCGAAGGCACTTCAATAAATAACATTCAATCAAGAACTTTTATTGTCACACTTATCGATCGACCACTATATGTTCAGCTATTATTATGTTAATAAAATACTAAATTAAGTTTAACTAACGTTATGACGCCATTTATTGACTTTTAGGCGATACGAAGTTCGCTGGGTCAGCTAGTTTGAAATAAATCTAAACCCACCTGAGTTACATTTGCCTCTGTAAGTGATGCGTAGGTTTTTTCTTGCTCTACAGGACTCCTGTCTCAAACTGCATTCATTGGAGTAGGTCTTGCCATCGGATCCACAGACTGGGGTGAATTCCAAAGAGCAAGACTCTCCACAGCGGCAAACTGGCTTCCTGTCTTCGTCAAGCTGGCACACTTCGGGCTCCACACAATGTACATTTTCACAGGGATCTTAAAAAAAAATGATAAATCAAATTTATGTTAGCTTAGTATAAGCTATCAAACTTGCTCACCAAATCTGTTTGGTAGATTTATTATCAGATCTGGTATTTAACAAGCTCTTAGGGAAATATTGCATTACTGGTAATTAATTAATATGTGCTTCTCGAGGGATAAAGTGCATCAGGTACTTGTCAGCTGTTATGTATGGGCATCCATTATGTGTGGCCATAGATATTTACACACTTTACAATAGTAAAATGTGGGTGTTTTAATATGCAATAAAGAAAATATACTGAGTAACAAAATCTGCATCAGTACTTAAAATTAAAAGAAAATACTATAAAGGTGTACTCAAAATCTCACCACACTCAAGTGTATTAGACAAGTTGTACAGACAAGTTTTCGCAGTGATGACGCCTCCATCAGTGATTGGCTAACACTAACAATTGTAGTAATTATTAACTAAGAGCGATTGTGTTAGCAAATCAATAGTGAAGGTGATATCGACGTGAAACCTATTCTGAAGCTAGTGCTTAGTGAGATTTTGAGTACACTCTTTTAGTGTTTACCTTGAGTGAATTGTTCTCACTAATAAACAATAAAGAGTTTAATAATGTTTACTGTTTTTCATCTCCCATTTTGGAGTGGAATATTATAAAAGTACGTATGTTAGTAGCCAATTTAAAATAACAAATAATCTAAAATAATATATACATTATAATGAAAACTAATGTTGAAATATGTGTGTATGACTAGTAAGAAATAAATTTTGTTTAAACCCACAATTGTGAGGTAGACAGAGTTTGAAAAGGGAACGGTTGTAAAAATGTAGGCAAGGGATTAATCTGTGCAATTACTAGGCAACTTATTTTAAAAACAAACATTCAATTTAGAAAAATTATAGTGAGGACTCCAAATAATCTATCAGACAAGTAAATTTACGCGGGTCAAATCCCACATGCAGTACTTAAACTAGACCTTTTCTGACAAGGACGTCGCACATAATTGGGTGCGTAAGAAAGCATAAAGGAATTTTTGATTAGCCAAGACAACAGAAGAAAGACAAGTCAGGGTTGGCTGGAAAAAAATCATTGGTGGTTAAGATAGGGGGAAAGTGAAGTTATAAAAAACGACCAGCCATGAAGAAGTTAAAGAGAGTGGCAGTTAAGTTCTGGGACCCGTAGAGGGCATTCTAGACATGGACGTCATAGATGGAGGAGTCTTGTGCTGGGAGTCGAAGATGAAGATGGTAAAGGAATAATGGGGAAGTGAGTCAAGATAAGGTAGTTAAGGGTGCAGGTGATGATGGAATCGGGAAGTAGGTGAGAGCTGCAGTTTCCCAAAGGAGTGACATTCGTCCGGCCAAGAAAGGGGAAAGCGGAGGATCAACGAATATTATTCAAAATTACTAAAGCACTATATAACTAATTATTGAAATTAAATTTTATAAAATTAACATCTTAAAGTCAACCAAGATGATTCAAGAAACGGGCATTATAACTAGATTTATAATACAGCCAACACACAGTAACCTCACGCCAAGAGATATATTCAATTATTATATGTTGTTGGTTAAGATAATATAAACTTAAAGACTAAACAATTATTGGTTGTAAACAGTTTCTTTTTCAAACGTTTTACCGCTGTTTACTAATTAATTTGTTTTTAACTTGATGTTTATATATTTATTGTGTTTCAAATATATCCATTGGAACTTTATGTCCTGTTCACCTAAATATAACGATATTAGTATCATATCCTGGATACCTGAAACAAATAGTTGAAGTGCAAGTCATACATCGACTCACCTTGCCTTCTGACGATAACCAGGGTACAAATAAAAGCCTAACCTTCATTTCCTGTTTAAAGACAGGCACCTGTGAGCTGTCGAGAGGATCTGCCGGTGGACTTATTAAAAATAGCAACTCTTTTAATATGCTATCTGAAAACTTTATTGAATTCCCAAGGGTGAATTCTTCTGTATTACATCATAACTACCATAATTGTGTAACATTTATGTCATATTTGAAGTTGGTAAAACTATGGTAAGCTTTATAATTTGATTGTCAGGATTTCTAAATCATTTGAAGTTCCCAACTAATTCAAATTACATTTAAATAACTCCTTTGTTATATTGTCAGTAAGATATTACATTATTTTTAAATTGCCTTACATAATATTTCGCAAAATATATTTATTAAATACTGGTGTATGAAAGTACAAAGAATATTCATTTATTTAATCAAAATTATTTAAGCATCTCTTTGAGCGTCTTATTAGTTTACATGTTGATGATAAAATTCTTAATTCGTTCTCTAGTTTTTGCCAATCTTAAATATTTTATCACATACAGCTTATACTTATATGACATATATCTGTAATATCTTAAAAATAAAAATGACAAACACACACACACACACACACTATATGATTTTACTTTTAATGTTTATAATTTGTAATCTAAAATATGAGAGCCTCCTTTTCCGAGTAACCTGTTGCGACAGCCATTTCTTTTCCATTTCACTATTATATATTTCTTTTATTCTTTGTTTTTCCTATTGGTTGATTCTTTCATCCATTAAACTTTGTTTTTATCTCTATTATTATACTCGTAAATCATTAGCAACTAAATCTGAGCAATAATACTTTTCTATAATTATTTTATTTTTCTCTAATTTTTATTAATTAATGCAAATTTTGTTAATTCTATTATAATTTGTTTATCTTAGGCTTCAAGTTACAATATAATGACGATTCTACACTCTTGAGTAATTGTTACTATTTGCTTTACCATATTTCCTTCTAATATACCTTAGTTATGGATTCCGTGATTTATTTAAGTCTATATGTCGTTATTAATTAATTAATATAATGGTCCTAAGGTTTATGTTTACAGGTTAGTGTTAATTTTACTTTATTTGTATTATTTTTCCTTATTTATCTGTCTGTGATTGCATTTATTATCTATACTAATTTCTATATTTGTTTCAATTTATGTTTACCATATTTATGGTATTTATGTCTTATGACGTAATTATTTCAAATATTTTTTAATAATAGCTTGCATAAAGTCTATTTATATCGAGATTTAGGCTATAGGTTTTTCTTATCTCTGACCTTTTCTCAGATTATACCTTGGTTTACCCTCTCTGTCCTACTCATTTCAGTATCGAAAGGTTTTGCTTTTATTTTGTTAAATTTATAGTACACAAAAATTTAAATGAAATTTATATTTTTCAAATTGTAAGACAGTACTTGCCCGTCTCAGTGTGTGTGTGTAGATATTTATTGAACTTTAAATTAAATTAATTTTGAATAGATATAGAAGTTATTCAATTTTATTATTATTACAAATTTATAACCTGATGTTTTTAAAATATAACGTGAAGTGATTATTTCTCAAGTGTATAATTATATTACTATAAGTTAAAACAATGTATAATAATTGTATAATTGTAAAATAAACTATAAATTATGGAATGGTTGCAATGGAAAACTGCAACGTATTTTGATGCTGGAAATATCTGAAACAATATTCGTTACAGATGTTGTGTTCCTGGCTAAATGTGATGGTTTCAAATAAGCCATCAGAGGGCTGTTCAAGAGGCGTAATGTTTATTGGGTCCTGCTACGTGTTTTTAACAACTCCTTTGAGTGAAATAACCACTGCCTTTAGTATTATTATCGTTTTCAATAGAACGTATGTTGTGTTGAGAATAGCCCACATGCAGTGGGACTATTGTTACTGATTAAAATTAAGTATAAGAAGGTAGACAATTTAAAGTACGTACCCAAGGAGCAACAATATATTTATCCAGCTGTTATTTCTCTAAAAACAAATTGTTTCACTTTTTACATCGTTATAAAATTTTAATTATTTGCTACATTTGGTTTTTTAATGTATTTATCATTTTCCCCCGTTATCATTGATTCCTTGTTGATATTAAACAGATTTTAATTCTCAATATCTTTATCAACAAATTGGAAATATTCGTGATCTACTTCTTAAAGTTAGTTTTCGGATACTACAATTATTAGACTAAAGGCAGTGATCATGTTTGCATTGATCATGTTTGCAGTTTATCATGTTTGCTATGATCATTATTGTAATGATCATGTTTACAGTGATCATATTTGCAGTGATCATGTTTGCAGTGATCATGTTTGCAATGGTCATGTTTGCGGTGATCATGTTTGCAGGTTCGTGGTTGCAGTGATCATGTTTGCAGTGATCATGTTTGCCGTTTATCATGTTTGCTATGATCATTATTGTAGTGATAATGTTTGCAGTGATCATGTTTGCAGGATCATGTTTACAGTGATCATGTTGCAGGATCGTGTTTGCAGTGATCATGTTTGTAGTGATCATGTTTGCAGTGATCATGTTTGTAGTGATCATGTTTGCAGTTTATCATGTTTGCTATGATCATTATTGTAATGATCATGTTTACAGTGATCATATTTGCAGTGATCATGTTTGCAGTGATCATGTTTGCAATGTTCATGTTTGCGGTGATCATGTTTGCAGGATCGTGGTTGCAGTGATCATGTTTGCAGTGATCATGTTTGCCGTTTATCATGTTTGCTATGATCATTATTGTAGTGATAATGTTTGCAGTGATCATGTTTGCAGGATCATGTTTACAGTGATCATGTTTGCAGGATCGTGTTTGCAGTGATCATGTTTGTAGTGATCATGTTTGCAGTTTATCATGTTTGCTATGATCATTATTGTAGTGATCATATTTGCAGTGATCATGTTTGCAGGATCATGTTTGCAGTGATCATGTTTGCAGGATCATGTTTACAGTGATCATGTTTGCAGTGATCATGTTTGCAGTGATCATGTTTGCTATGATCATGTTTGCTATGATCATTATTGTAGTGATCATGTTTGCAGTGATCATGTTTGTAGTGATCATGGGGACAATATTGTGCTAATAATTTAAAATTATTTTATTTCACGTTATACAATTTTAGAATAGTTTTAAACAGCTTTAAGTCTGCTGTCATACAATACATACTCTCATTTTGAAACATAATATAGAATACATAGGAATTGTCCAAAATATTATAAAACCTTATTTCAGTTTTCTTAATGTTCTACATATTCCAAAGGTACATGTCTGAGAAAGAAAGCTTTAGGTCGAATCTCCAATCTTATTACCAATGACTCAGAACATTTTAATTGTACCATAATCTTCTAAAAACAAGTATGGTATTTTGATCCCTTAAGGATACAGTATTTATGAAAAATAATACCAGCTATTATTTTGATTAATTACTAAAAAAAAAGGTAACCCTAAACCTTGCCCAAGCCCAGAGGGAACATATTTCTAATTTATTAGACTATTTATCACAGAGCATATGATGCTACAGGCAGTTTTTCTGCTCTTTTTATATCTTTAATAAGTAAACATAATTATTAAACTTGTTTGAATTCCTAACTTGTTCATTATTTTAGAAAATTGGTTAATATTTACAGGAAAATTTAGAGTATGAAAATAATGTGTCAACTTAATCTTCAAGTTTTTCAAAAAATCTATGAATCTAATATTCTTTAAAACAGTTTCCGATTGTTTACTTCTGTTTATACACCTGACAAACTTTTTACAGGTGTTACCTCCGTTTACTTCAACATTAAGATTTAAGAGGTACAATTATTAACTAAACGTTTAACAAAAAATGAGACGAACTAGATTATCAGAATAATCCATATAAGAATAGGATTAAGTTCCTAAATATGTTGTTTAACCTACTGCCAGCAGTAGCTTATGTATAAATGGTATGACAGTGGTCAATATATACATATACATGCATATATATAATGTATCAGTGTTTTGTGCGTAAGTAAAACAGTTACCCATTTCCCATTACGGTTGTTTCTTCATGTTGTTTCTCACTTCAGCGGCACCATTGGGAAATTTATTCCCAAGGTCAATCTACCTCTGGTATGATCCCTCAATCATATATATATATATATATATATATATATATTATATATATCCCTTATAAACATCCCATATATATATATATATATATATATATATATATATATATATATATATATGATAAATAGATATTTACAGGAGTACATTCGTTCATTCTGTAGTGCATAAAATTGAAGATCCGACGTTTCGCTAGGATCACATCTAGCATTGACGAGGTAAACCCAACAACAGTTCACCTCGTCAATGCTAGATGTGTGTGTCTGTTGTTGGGTTCACCTTGTCAATGCTAGATGAGATTTTAACGAAACGTTGGAACTGCGATTTTATGCACTGCAGAATATACGGATGTACTCCAGATAATAACTATTCATTATATTTTTCCATCCGTGAAGGAATACGTATCAGTGTATATATATATATATTGTTGTTGGGTTCACCTTGTCAATGCTAGATGAGATTCTAACGAAACGTTGGAACTGCGATTCTATGCACTGCAGAATGAACGAATGTACTCCTTATAATAACTATTCATCATATTTTTCCATCCGTGATGGAATACGTATATATATATATATATATATATATATATATATATGTGTGTGTGTGTGTGTGTGTGTGTGTGTGTGTGTGTGTGTGTGTGTGTGTGTGTGTGTGTGTGTGTGTGTGTGTGTGTGTGTGTTTATATGTATATTAATTTTATATATATTTTTACTTTTATATTTTATTATTATATATAAATAATAATTATATAAATTTGTAAAGAAAAAACTTGTATTTAAAATAACTTATTCAATATACAGTAAACTCCCGATTATCCGTGGGCGGATTAATCGGTTTGCGGATTATCCGGGGTCTGCCATTGTTTTACAAATATCCAATTTTTATTCCAATCAGATTCATGTGTTTAAATTTCCAAACGGTGAATTACGACGTAAATATATATAAGGCTTAATAGAAGTTAAGATGAAGGGAATAGATATGTAACGTACTAATTTTTACATTGAAATGGAAGCATCCCGAAGCGGGCCAGAGAAATAAAAGGGGCGAGCAGACTACTGTTTATAAGAGACAATGACAAAATGCTTGAACGCCCGAAAACCTAATGTGTATCATAAGATTGTAAACAAATGTCAGCTAATCTCGACTACAAATAGTCTAGGACGTGGCATATGCATTATCCATGTCTGTCATATACATTATCGATCTTTATGTCTTTGTGACACAAGTAGTCACTGTGCGACAAAATTGTCCTCAAGAAACTTAGATAGCACATTAAAGCTAAATCAATGCTCACAAAAAAAGACGAAAGTGACAGATTTTTTTGTTAAAAATTGAAAGTATAATGTGTAAAGGAAATTACATATGTACATACATACTTACGTACGTATTGTAAATAGTTAGACATATAAATGTACATGTTATAATCCGTCAAATACATTGACATTTTAAATTACTTTCTGTATTTATTTTGTCCTCTGAAGATTATTTGTGAATCGCACTAACCGGGGTAATTATTTGTGTAACTTATGGTATAATAATCGATTATCGATCGTTTTGCGTATTCTTCGTTCATAGCAAATTATCCGGGGAATTCTTTATCCGGCGTTGCCAGGCCACCCTATTCCACGGATAATCGGGAGTTTACTATATATATATATATATATATATATATATATATATATATAGGCCTATATATATTTTATGTATTATATATGTATGTATTATATTATGTATTATGCGAACAAAACATCATCTATTAGAAATGCCTATTTCAAGAACTAACCACTGTAATTTATATAGGGTCGGAGTAAGAGTGGCTGCCTCTTTATTTCTGATATTAGACAAAGTCAGAATTTTTACGTAAGTATAAAAAAAAGAGTACCACAAATTTTCAAATTTTGTAAAAATGGAAGTATAAACCTTTAGAAACACCAGCTGGCTTCAGGGGTGAACGAACAAGAAAAGTGAACTACCTGAAGGCAGAGATGATCTGTAAGGGTTCATACGACTGGATGAAAATAACTGAAATGGATGGAAATATAGAATGAACTGCGTTGTGCGAAGTTTCAAATAAATGTGATAGCAGAAGAAAAAAATTGGTATTTTGGTATTTCAGGGAGTAAAGACGTAAGGAGGTGAGTGTTGGGAGGGCAAGGAAGTCGTGTGGTTGCAATAACGGAATCCGAAAAGTGTTACATGAAGTGGTTATAGGGGGATTTGAATAATTGGAAATAAATAATTAAACAAATTTTAAATAAATAAAGAGTAGTGAAGTGAGTAGGGAATAAACTATTAATCATTGAGTAGGCTACATAGGGGAGTGACTACCCCCGCATCGGAGGGCGACAGGATATCCAGACCGAAATGACTCACAGCACACTAACTCAATCAGTACCAGAGTTTTATTATAAAGACATTCTAAATCTGTTGATTGATAAGATCAATATATTAACTTCACATAATAATTATATTGTATTTGAGATATAAATTAAGATTAATATTAATCATCAAATCTTCAAAAATTGATAACGACATATTTCCTTTAATATGCCAGACAACTCATTCCTCGTATCGTACCCAAGATATAAGTTTAATTAAAATCATTATATTAGATTATAAAATTTATCGCAAACCCATACAAACTTATTCTTATATAACTTTATTCTTGAAGACTCATAAGCTAGGCCAAAAAGTTATTTAACTTGACATTATAAAGGAAGATAGGTAACATAGTTGACAGAAATGTTCGTACCGTGCTTACTAACTGTCATTGACAAAGTACTAAATAAGGATTACCGTGAAATTACTGATCTGCCAACAGTTATTTAGTATCTGTAACCACCTTCCAGATCAGCCAGAAGCTTATTCCTGGCATTAAGTGATTAAGTAAGGTTAATATAACTGTGATGTCGTATTTGCGCCCAAGGGATGAATAGCAGAATGTATATAGCAATAATTAACAACGCAGTGAAAAGTCGTTGAAAGGACCTGTCATTATATAAGGTAAAAAGTCACCAGTAGGGTAGATACGTTTTAATGTGTATATATATATATATATATATATATATATATATATATATATATATATATATATATGTACATACATTGTATATATAAATGTACTATATATATTGTATTTACGTATTTATTTATTAATATAATATATGTATGTACACACACACACACACACACACACACACACACACTGCGACGGGCTGGATTCTGTTGGAATACCTACCGCAAAGGGAAAAAATTTAAAACAAAGAGAGTTTAAAATTTTAACGCTATAAAACAAACCAAGCCATCTCAAGGGGTTCAGAAAATTAAAGTAACATTAAGAGGGACATTTGCAAGGGGAAAACCGTCAAAATCTACCTAGAAATACAATCTACATTTTAACAGATGCAGCAAAACGAAAGAAATCGAAAACCAAGAATAGGAAAAACTCATAAAAAGCACCAATAAAGAGTTATACGGTCAGAACGAAAAATAGTTAGAATTCGATCCAGTATTGACTTTCTGGAGCAACGTTGAAGTACATAAAGGAATGCGTGCGCAATTTATGACGTAATCGATAGAGATCCTTATTGGTTAAGAGGAATCATGGGAACAGGTAGCTGGAGATGGAAGGCCTACAAGTGGAGGAAGATATAGCGTCATGACGCGGGCAGCTTAACTAGAAAACCGTAAGGGAACGGATCGTGGCGAAGTTAGCTCAGGTGATAAACGATGAAAACTTGTGTTAGTACCGTTAGTCGATCCAAAAAGATGCAAGGCTAAGTACGTAGTAATTCGCCGGTATGTCGTGACGTGGTGTTTTAAAAAATGGAGCCCTTTCGGCGAAGATCTAGCCGAAAGAGGAATCCCAAAAGTAAGATCGAAGTGTGCAGCGTCTTAGGAGGTTTTCTGTTTCAAACGTTAATTAAAAATCAACCTTACTCTGAGTTGGTAAGGGGAAGTGAACAGTGTTTAAATAGGCAAAATTTTAATGAAAATAAGATTCAAAATTAACGAAGTAAATGTCAAAATTAACTGTGTGAGAAATTTAAAAAATCTGAGTGTTAAAAAATGCCCATCTAAGAACAGTGTTACAAAGGGTTTAAAGTCAAAATTTTATCAGTATGGATTCTAAATTTAAATATGTGTCAAATACCTAGAAAAATGAAAACATAACCAGTCGCAGAGAGAGAGAGAGAGAGAGAGAGAGAGCGAGAGAGAGAGAGAGAGAAGCCAGGCAGACTAGAACCAGATCTGATACGTTTCACAAAGGGAAGGTGAAATTCAAATATGGCGGCCAACTCACTTAGAATCTGGACAGGCAGCAAGCGTCGGTTCGAGGAACAAGAAGGACCTCCCCACCCAGCTGTGTAACCAAGATCGCGGCACCAACGGAGAGAGGGAAAGGAGTGAAACCAGGCCCTATGGAAAAGTTGAGGTTAGATCTGCACAGTTTTCTCTTTGCAAATTAGAAATTTTAATTTGAAAAATTTTTAAAAGGGAAAGTGTAAAACAGTTTAAATTAATCTTAAAAACATAAATAAAACACTTTGAAATTCAGCAATAAGCACTGGTGGCTTTGTTTAAGGGAGGGGTAAGAATTAACAAGATGGCGTAAGCCTTAAAAATAGAAAATAAGTTGTATTTTATGAAAATAAGGGAAATGAAAATTTGAGGTTAGAAATGTTAAAAAGGGTTAAGGGTTCATTGTAAACAACTCAAATAAAGATGTTTAAATTATTTAAAGGGTCAAAATTTATAGGGTGGTAAGGAAATAAAGCAAGATATAATTTGTTGTTTAAAATTAAATATGATATCACAAATGTAAGCATGCAAAATGGCTGACAAAGATAGATTGTTTACTACAGCTGATTCGAAGGCTAAGCATTGCTTTCAAAAAGTCCTAACAGTGGGGCGGTATGTTACTCGAGTAAATTAAACTAAATTGTTGTTTTATTTAGAAGGAGTTATTTTGTAATTAGAAATTGAAACCAATTAACATAAATTGTTCTTTTAATAAAAAAGAGTTATATCATTAATTCAAGTTAACTAAATTAAATTGTTGGTTTTATTTAAAAAGGGGTACAATTATATATATGTATCCAAGAAATAAAATTAAAATAAAATTTTGAGTAAAAATAAAGGGTTATGACCTTGATTCGTATTAAATTAAAATATTATAAATGTGAAACAAAAGGGGTTAAGGGAAACAAGAGATGTTTTAAATGAGGTTTTATATATGGATGAATTTTGTAAATTATGAAAATATGAATAAGTACCCTAATATTTAAAACAAGGGATTGTAAAATGTGAGTGGGGCTAGCTAATAAATTAAAATAAATTGTTTTCAGATTAATTATAAGTTTATTTTGATTATTTCAGGATTTATGTATATAAGAAGATTTCATCTTGTTGTTAGTGATAGGGAAAACTAAATAGAAAAAAAAATTTTGCAAGTTTTTGTAATTCAAGTTATATGATTTCTGTAAATGGGTTAATGACCATTCAGTAAATGTTAGTTAAATTTTAGTAAGTATAAATTTCCTTCAGAAATTGCGTTGATAAATTTTCAGTAAATGTTAGTTAATTTCCAGTATGTATGACTTTCTTGCAGAAAGGGTTAATTAAATTTTAGTAAAAGGGTTAAATATTTTCTATTGAATGTGTTAAATAATTTTCAGTAAATGTGTGGATTCCTTTTAGTGAATGATTAGGGATCTGTCAGAAAGGCTTTTAAATATGTTTCAGTAAACGTTTTAATTAAAATATGCAGTAAATATTATAATTTCCATTCAGTAAATGTTTGATTTCACTCAGCAAATGTTTTAACATTTTTTTATTAAATATAATGTTTGGATATCTTTTGGTAGATATATCTATATGTTTATAAATATAATTTCTTTTTCAGTATGTGCTTTGATATTTTTTATTTATAAATATAATGTAATTTATGAAATTGTTTTAAGGTTGTTCGGTAAAGTAGAATAATTTCTACGTATAAAAGGAAGTAGAAAATTACTTCGAAAGGTTAATTAAAGTTAATATAGATATAGGAAAAATTTTAACACATACATGGCTATATAGGATGTTGTCATAAATAAGTTGTTTTGTAGAGATTTTAACTAGTTGAACAAATTGTAAAGGTTAGGGAGCTTTCGGAGTGTACTGAAGAGTAAAGCTTTGCCAGAAACAAAAGGGTTAAAACGAAAATTTGTAGAATGTAGTAAATAGCTTTTAATTAAAAATCTAAGTAAACATAAACGTATATCGTTGTGTATATTTTTAAAAGAATACAAGTTACCTTATGTAATGACAGGACCTATAAATGAAAATATATTAAATAATTTTATAGATAATAATAATTATATATACATACACACACACACACATATATCTGTGTACATATGAAAAGATTAATATAAGCAAGCTAAGCAAAAGTTTATTTATTCTAAAAACGACAAAGATATAAAACATAAAAGAAGTTAAATTCTGGAATTAGTTACGGAAATAAAAAATTTTGTAAATGACACGTAGGGGACTAGAGTAAAGTTATTTTTTTATCATTTAGAAACTAAAAAGGGACAAGATAATATCGGCAGATCTGTCACGTTCACCTTAAACAAATAATAAATTATTAATACTAAATAAATAATATATATGGCAGTTTTTTCTAACTTTCACAAAATAACGGCTAGTGAAAAATGCTCTAACTTACAAATTTCAAATTTGTTTGGCAGAAGTCAAAATTCTGTTGATATCCTTGATTGGCTAGAAAAGTTAGCGGTAAGGGGTAGGTAGCACTAGAAAGACGTAAGGGCTGAGGAAACCAAAGCAGTCTTCTAGTCTTCTTTCGACCGAAAAAGTGGTAACGTGTTGTGGGGATCAGGTTCATACGAAATAAAAGAAAGTGTTGCGGTTATGAGTGTAAACGTGTTGTAACGGTCTAAGTGGAATCATAAAGAAATCTGTTTAATCAAATTTTGAGAAGAGTTGTATCCAGTAAAAGTAATTTTAGCTAAGTGGTAGACTCTATATTTAAAAAGGTAAAGAAATAAATTTTACAAATTCTATGAATAGTATGTTTGAGCCAGAGGGCCGGATACAAGATACAGTGTGATTTGTCAGAGAAGAAGAAGAAGCATCAAGCCAAGGAGCAAGGATTAGGCTGAACACAAAGGTGAAGGAATAAATGTCACTGTACCTAAGTACAATTTTAATAAAAACAAAAAAAAGAGTAAATTTCCAGGTTAGTAGGAAAATATTTCAATAACTCATAAGTTTAATAATATTTTCATTTAAATATAGGCAAAGTTAAATTTAAACAAATAAAAATGGGCCGTTAAATAATTATATCTCGATGATGAAATTTCAAGGGGTAAGATTTTATTAACTGATAAATTTAGGTATAGGGAACTTAAATAAAATTTTAATAAATATAAATCATATATTGTTTCCCTAGATAAGAGTTCTTTGTTCGATTTATTATAAAGATTATATTTAAGATTGTAAAATCAACTGCTTTGTTTTGCTATTTAAATCAATGTAATGTTAATATTTGAGTATTAAAGGAGTAATAACAAAGTTTCATTTATCTTTATTGGTGTTATTAATTATTATTGTTTCATTTTAATCAAGCAAGAATTGAAGATAAATGTAGCTAAGGTAGGCCATAGTTGTAAGATAATATAATTTAAATGCCAGTTAAATAAATCGAAAAATAGGTAGACTGGCACCAAAGTATTATAAAATAATAATGTAATGTCTAAAACAATAATGTAATATAAATTACAATATAAACATTAAATCATCAAAGTTAAAAAAATAACATAACAAGAAGTGACGAAGGGTTTATATGTTATAGTATATATATATATATATATATATATATATATATATATATATATATATATATATATATATATATATATATATGTAGATGATGTTATTGTTGGAATATTTGTTGAAGGAATACGTATCAGCATATATATGTGTACGTGGTTGTGTGGTGTGTGTGTGCAAGTGTCTTAATTTTTCAATTCCTACTATTAGTTCATACTTTTCCTATTTATATATCTTGTTCAAATTTTCAATTGTTTATAAAATACTTTTTATTTATCTGTTCAAGTTCAAATACGTGTTTTTAAACTTGTAGTGGATGACACTTGATGTTTATACAGTTTTTCAAATATTATTTAAAATTAATTAATTAATTTTAATAATGAATTTCCCTTTCTATTTTGCTCCTTAATATTCTAATTCTGTCATATGTATATACATATGTTATTGTAATTATTTAATGAAAAGTAACTAAAATAAAATTTGTCTTTGTTGACCAAAGTAGGAATTGACTTGAATTTTTTGTGTGTCACTTGTTATCTAATAAGACACTTATTTAGGGAAATAGGTTTCTTGTACAAAACATTTGTGGGGAATAAAATATGTACAAAATACTAAATTTGTATAAAATGTAATAAATGACTAATATTTAATTACTATATAAATCTTTTTGAGTATACACTATAAAATATATTTTTTTATAGTTTAGGACGGATTTGAATCAGGTCTTTAAAAATCATTAAAATCATAAAATTAGTAAAAAAAATATAATCTCACCATTCATACTCATATGCTAACACACACACAAAATAGATATGTACAAAATATTAAAGGTTTGCAAACTACCTGGTGTATTTTTATCTACCTTTACACATAAAAATGTAATGCTTTTTTTTAATTGTGAGAGTGAATTGTTGTCAATAATTGGGAATGTGACTTCTTTTAGTCATCCGTATCACAAGGACAAATTCAAGTGAAATCTTTAATCCTGCAAAACTGGCATCAAGTCTTTCAGCTTAAAATGGTTGAAACTCTATGGCTCAGCATAGGGCCTAGAGCTACTTAAATTTTAGCCTCCTCACTTTCTATTACAATCATCAATCATCTAACATTAGCATGTTGGTGATATTGTTTATTTGGTTGGGGCAAGTTTGATAGTTTAAATTTTTAATTTCATTCGGGTGACCATAATATGCAAAGACCATTTTTCATTTTTATAATAATATTTTAATTATAACATTTTCATATAAAAATGAATAGAACTTACCTGACCTCACTTAAGGTAAGTGAACAAAGATAAGAATACATTTAGACAGATGTTTTTGGAATAAGATAACCAAAAACTAAATTACAGAGTGGCTAGTTATATTGGGATAGAGTAGACTATAGGACTTAAAATGCAATGATGTTCCGCCCATATATAAAGAAATTATGGCTGCCTGAAATTAATCAGAAATTAATTAAGCTTGCTTGAAAAGTGTCTGCCTAAACGCAAAAGAGTTTCAGGGTTGCAACAATAATGTTTTTTCTCACTTAATAGATAATTCACACATGAATATTATCTAATATTTACTTTTAATATTCAACAAACTTGAAATGAGTTCATTACATTTATCAAAATATACCAATTTTTCCACTAGTAAAATCTTTTCAAATGTAAATGTATTATTTGAAAAAAATATAATTTGTTTATATTTTTAATAGGTTTTAATAAATACCTATTTATGCAAGTATCTTCAGAACGATCCCTTGGAATTTACTCCTCTGTAAAATTACAAAAACCAAAAAAGCCTCATTAAAGCTTTAATACTCATGAATGCAATGAAAGTAATCCTCATACATTTTCAATGAGCTAAATCTCTGGTTTACTTAACTTCAATTGTTTTAATAAACAATTATGGTATTTGTAATGAATTTAATAATGTTACTTGTTGTAATTATCTTGAATTCACTGATTAAATTATAATTTGTTTATTCACTTAGTTAAGTATTATTTAATAATATTTTTCCTAAACATTATTTGTTTGGTTCAAATTAATCCTAATCATTAGTTAGTAAGATGCTGGCTTTAGAAGATACGAACGAGTGAAAGAAAACAAATTATCTTGTTGTACCAAGCATTTGATGAATGGGGTAATAAATCAGAGAATACCTTATGGTTTTAGTTAAAGATTACTCTGTCTGTTATTATTCAAAAGGGTTTTAGTACACTTTCGTTTTAATTTTTAGTAATTAATCTAATTCAAGACAAACGGTACTACCTGATTAGCAACACACCTTTCCTAATAACGTTAACAAGATAACAAGTCTTGTTAACATATTTATGTTTGTTAGTAATATCTACATTTATTATATTTTCACACAATTTATTGTTCTTATAAGTATACGGGTATAGTAATATCAAGTATTTCGATGCCAAGTACAGAGTTACCAATTAATGTATTCACCTACTTTACTTAGAAACGAGTAACAGAAAAACTAAAAAAGTTTAGTTACTTTTTACTTTATAATTATAAACAGTATAAATATGAATATACATGACAGAATCACAATATTATGTGGCAAAATAAAAAGCGAATTTCCTTGGAATTTTCAATTTCCCTCTTTATACATGTTGTTAGTCTATCATTTTAGTTCGTTACTATTTATTCGTTTTTTTTCGTTACTAATTTATAAAGCCTGTAACCTCTCATTCTATCCACCTTTTGTGATGCTTCACCTTTTGTGATGCTTCACCTTATGTGATGCTTCACCTTTTGTGATGCTTCACCTTTTGTGATGCTCCACCTTTTGTGATGCTTCACCTTTTGTGATGCTTCACATTTGCAAGGAACTTTTCTCTTTTATAATATCATATGCATCTCTGAGTAATTGTTTTCTAGTTATGAGGAAGTTGACTCAGTGCCAAATTGCTGAATTTCAAATATGTAGTTCCTCAGTTCGAATCCGAAACAGACGTCACATTTTTAAAATTTAAATTATTGAATAAATATTTGAAAAACACTGTACTAACATTGATTGTCATCCACTTTAAGTTAAAAGAAATTAAGTTGAACTTCATTGGACGAATAAAAACGTATCTTATTACCGATTGAAAATTTGTACAAGATATATATAAGCAGAGTGTGACCTGATAGAAGGAATTGAAAAAATGGGCTGAGTAATAACTGGGATGGCAAAAACAAACTTGTAAGTCCTGAATTAGGGCTCTCAGAAAGTATGGATACTATCTGAAGGCCTGGTAAACGTGTAAACACACTTGAAGTATACAATTAATGAGACTACAATTTACAGGCAAAGCGGGTATAGCTCTTTAAAGCTAGGAGGACTTTTAATTCGAAACAAAGATTCGTAAAAGCTCTCAAGTCAATCCAGAATGAATAATTGTTATACAACTTCTGAATAGTCTAAAATCTCGTATTACTGAAAGAGATACAACCCAGTAAGCCTAAAGAAACAGCCCTGAAAGTTGTGTTCATTTAGCCCTGTCTAAATTAGATGGTAAAACTTGGTAAAATGTAAGGGTGTTGTGACATAAAAGCAACTCCCAGGAGATTTTACAGGAAGGAGGTGAAAAAAAAAACATTTCAGTTATTTCATCAAGATAAATAGCAAAGATCTAAGAGAAATAAAATCTCTCTATGTACCCTAATAGTCATTTTCCAGTATTTCTGGCAATATACAATACTAAGACCACATTGGTATAATATATTACAATTAAAATATTGGAAACAACCCCATTACAACAGAAATAATCAAAATAACAGATTTTTAATAAAATAGATCTTCTAGCCAAAACTCACGATAACTTTCATTCATGTTTTCATTCTCACCATTGCTCTTTTTGAATGATGGGTACCTAAAAGGTTGTTACAACATAACTTCTACAAGGTAAGAGTTTCACGAATGCTTGACAAAAATAATACAATTAAAAGTTTGGAAAAACAACAATACCACAAAAATAAAAAATAACAGTTAATAAAAGTTACTTAAGATTTAACCCCTACCATGCTATCATCACTGTAGTTTGTAGCATCTTTTTTGCTAGATTTTAATTTTGTAATAAGACCCTCTGATGATGATGATATGGCCATCGAAATGTACATATGGGTTTAATCTTAAGTATCTTGTATTATCTGTTATTTTGCATATTATTGTGGTATTCTGGTTGTTTCCAACATTTTAGTTGTAATATTTTTGACAAGCTTTGGTGAAAATTTACCCTTTACAAGTTTTGTTGTGACTCCATCCATCATTCATAAAGAGTAATAGTGAGAATGAAAGTAATATGAAGATGTAAACAACAATGCTATCTTGGGTTTTGGCTGGAAGGACTATTTTATAAAAAATATAAGCTCAATAATATAATAAATACATTTTTTTAGCTCCTGGAAAAGACTTCAATTGGGAATCGAAACCTGGAGCAATGTATTAAAACTAATTATGTAATTTTCTTGTTGTCTGTAATTGGTTGCAACCAATCGAACTAACAAAACAATTTTGAACAAGTAGAATGCACCACTATTAAGTAATTTTAAACAAAGATAAAGGCAGTATTGCACACTATATGTTTTTATGCTTGAATATTTTGTTCTTGATGAGGTCACCGAACAAAATCCAAGCATGTATGACATTAAAGTCGTTTTTTACAAATATTTTGTGAGAATTGAGTTATTTTACATGCTCGCCGTTTTTCTTTTTCATAACCCACTCCATTTGTTGTAATCCTAACTAATGAGTTCTTGTAATATAGTTTACATCCTACACAATATTCTACTTAAAATAAAAGAGCGATTGGTCAATAAACTGAGAAACACAAAACTTCCTTAAAGGAATATTCAATTTATAACAAACTATTGTAAGCCTTATTTACTGACCTAAAATACTTTGCATATTAACAAACAAATTTTCTCCTTTATGCGTAGAGATTTTCTCAGCGCTATTAAAGTCTACTAACAAGTTACAAGAAACAGTTTTAGAGAATTTATTAACCAATTTGTCATCGAGTTTCTGGATGAAACGTTTTGGCAAGCATCCAATAAAAAGTTAGCGAAGTTTTAACCACAAAGAGCAGTGGCTTTAAAAGAGAAAATCCAAGTATTCAAGCTAAATACTATATTAACATTAATCTTGTTAGAAAACAATTTATACAGCAAAATCTAAACTTGAAATTAATTCTGTAGACAATCACGCACCACGCGCGCGCGCACACACACAGGTTTGATTTATTTAGATGTCAATATAATACATTCTTTTAAGAAAAATACTTTATTTTATAATTCTCGATTTGTTCCAAATAATATCCTAATATCCCCGCTATAATAAAACTGTAGCTATATTTTTTACAATCCCTGGGTTACACTTGGTAATTTTCTTTAAAAAAAGAAAGAAAAGATGTTTTATCACCTTTTTTTGATGAGGAATTTTGTAAATATTTATTTCATTTCTGGGGCCTCCATATGTTACTCATTTAGCATTATCCAGACGGCATGTGTACGTATGTGTATTGTGCGGGATGCATGATAGGTTTGGCATATGCAGGGTGTGTGGTATGTGTAAGTATTTTGGCCATGTGTGATTTTTGAAAATCCAAATCATGGATTGATATGATATTTATATTTGGTTTTAAGTAGTAAATTCTATTATTAAATATGTTTATGTCTACTCTTGTAAATAATACAAATAGAAAGATAAGATAAAAATACAAGAGGTTTTTAGTTTGTATCTAAAGACTTCTGGAGAACGTGCATAATTTCAATGAAGGAATAAACAAATTCAAAGTGAATGATTCTCCCGATCTTTACATTTACTAACACTAACAATCTTACAAACCCTCAAAAAGCAGATAATTTTACAAAATATAAATACAAAAAGACAATCCTAAAACATTTTAAATGACAAAGTACCACATTTTCAGCCCACAACTATATTTGAAAACACGATACAGAAACTATTCCAACACCTTAATGTGTAGTAGGCCTATACATTACACAAAAATAAGTAGAAGCTAACGCAGAAGTGTTCAATTGGGAATATCTATTCTCTGTAATGACCAATGAATTTTAAATTAAGTTGATAGTGTTTTCGAAGACTAACAGTAATATGGCGTTAGTAAAAATAATGATATAGGATAAGATCTAGGTTAACAATTACATAATCGTATTCTAGGCACTGGTATTATTTTTAATTTCCTTTATTTTCTTTCTTGTAAAGCATTTCTCGGTGGAGCGTGGTGTTAAAGATCCTTTGATATAGGTGTATTATTTCAAAATTTGTAATTTTTGGTGCGTCAGCAGCAAGCTTAACTATTTTTTTGAGGTATTTGGAGAGTTACTATCTAAAAAAATAACACTTGGATTTGTAAAATTTTAGGTCTGGCATGGAGGAAGTATATTTTAAAAATATTTTTAATTTTTTTACTATTCGTGATATTTTGTTTCGCGTGGTATAATTTGTTTGCTTAGTATCGATTACGTAACGAGGGAAATGTTTTTAAAAATGATTTTAAAAACTTCTAATTAGCTTCAATTAAGGAAATTAAAATAACTAGCTCCCAAAACAATCCTTAGCATGTTTTGGTATAACAGTAAGTTTGATTTAAGTATTCATAATTTGTTGCTAAAATGCAGTGTCCTAATTATTATTTCAATAGTTATCTAAAAAATGTACATTACAAATTTAGGCAAAAATAAATACGGCTATGGGCAAGTGTTTGCAGATTGTTATATTTTAAAATAAAAAAATGTTATTCTATTTTCAAATGTCTGGCAGCCTAGTTTAAACGTGTTTGTTGACATTATGGTGAATAAAATACTGATGTTTGCTCTTGAAATTACCTTCCTTATTTTTATCAGAAAAAAAATTTTTCAAATAAACACTACCAACATTATATACAGAGAATTTTATTTAAATATCTTGTACAGTTTTCACTTGTTAATAAAATGAGAGTAGCAAACTGCATTTTGAAGAACTTTTGTCATTTTAAAATTAGAGATCCGTTTAAAGTTACAGTTTCTGGTACTATAATTTATTGCTATTATTTCTAGAATAACTATAGTCTATATTGCAATCACTAATTTAAAAAAGTTTAGCAAATAGTGGGACAAAATTAAATCTCTAGCAAATCGTTGCAAAATCTTGTTATGAATTTCCTATAATTTTTTTAAAAAATAATTTCAAGTAAACACCTGATAAATATATTTTTTTTAATTTTTAAAAGAACATTGTATTTTTTAATACATAATGCAGTTTAAATAGACTAATTATATTTTAATAATATAAAAACAAATCAAGGAAGACCAATGCTTTCTCAAGACACTTCAAACTAACCTAATGCCCTGCTTGTGCTAAATGAACTGGTCTTTGTAGATAAACTTTGCCTAACTTTTCTTGGATTGTGGCCAGACACTTCCCACAATCTTAAATCTAATGACAAATTTCTTAGTCAATTCCACAAAACGGTTTTTAAATTCATTTAAGAATCCAGTTTAAAATATAAATTTTATTAAATAAGCTAATTTTGTCTTTTAAAAAGCAAAATTTTCTATGATCTGTCATTAGCCTATATAAAAAAAATTCATAGTTGTTAACAAACATTAAATAAATATATTAGATACAAGTTAAAAAAAAAAAACAGTATAAAGAATACTTCTGAAGATGATTACCATGTAGTCGAAATGTAAATAAAGTAATTCTAGTAAAATAAAAGGTTTTTATATTGTGGTTGGTGGGTTTTTATTTATTTAATTCACGTTTTAACAATTTAATAAACAACTAATTAAATAAATTAAGGATAATAGTTCATACACACAAATGTGTGAAGTTGGAACATCTATTTAATATTTTGTACTGCACATTTTTAGAATAATGATGATTAAAATACTGTCTGAAATGGTGTTAAATTTTGAACTCTGTTTTATTTTTTTAATTAAATTGCCTAATGTAGATAATGCAACAAGCATCAACTGTAGGACCTTCAAGAACACCTTTTTAGTGTAGAAATAGAAATAAAGAAGTATAACTGACGTATATAAAACAAATAAAAGTAGGAGTATTTAAAAGTTTACCAGCATAAAGCTATCACGATTAGTTTCTTGTTTTGAAATCTTTGTTTCTTTTACATTAATGTAGAAAATACTTTTCCTTTAAATGAAAACATTATGATTAAAACAATTTTTTATATAGGATTAGGGAAAAGACATAAAACACCCATTTCTGGAGCGTAGGGAAAGATCTTAGTGTCATGTGTGCGGACTGTATACACAGTATATTATCTGATCCTTAGTGAGGTGTGTACTCATTACACTTATATCCTCTGTAGGATCAGGGAAGGATAGATGGAAAAGAAGTAGAAGGAAAAGGAGACATAATTTTCCATTGGTACTGGGAGTCAGGTAAAAATTGATTTCTTTGAGGCGAAAGAAAATTAAAACAGGTTTCCTATACTGTCAAAAATATTTTAAAAATTCACTTAAACTCAAAATTTATATGACCTAAAAATATCAAAAGCGATATTTATCAACATTATAGATCTTGTTTAATTTAGGATAAAACCACTCTCAAAGATTTGTTTGTTATTGTGTAACCTAACCTATTTATAGGCCAATCATGTATATAAATCACAACAAAACTACTCACCACATGCTCCCTGGTACTTGACAGATATCTCCAACCCGTTCTCACATGCTGTCTTCCTCATCTCACACTGGTCGATGTAGTCCTTCAGGTCGGACCCACATACTGGCCGTGATGCCGAATGGTCTCCATACTTGGGACAGTATTTGGGACAGACGCAAGTGGCCGTCCTGCTGTCAGGAGAGGGCACACACCTTGCACCAACAGGACACAGCTTGTCTTTGCACGGGTCTGTCGAATCTACGGGAAACACATAACAGCACTTTGTATACTTCACCACCAGACACGCACAGATCACTAACGTTCTTAACATTTTCATGTTAAGTAATTTTCCCAGTGGTTTTTCATTCTTTGTGATGATTGTTTATTCCTATGTGAATGTTACTTCATCAGTTTATTAATTTTACTTAACATCTTTTTTGCACCCCATTACGGAAAATGCACACTAAATCTATATTCTACAAAATACAATACTGTTGTTCAATAAAAATGTTGAAATTGGTTTCAACTATTCGCATAAGTAAGATTTTAACATTAAAAAACAGAAAAATAGGATCTCGTTATTAGGTAAGTCTTTCTTATTCATAAATTGTATTTATCGAAGGATATACATCACCTATTTAGTAATAATGGCTAACAGTAGGTAATAAGAGTGTTGAAGAAGACACTTCAATACGTTCTTATTAAAAACTCGAAATTGGTGTACTTATTAATTTTTGTTACTTCTGGGTGATTTATTATTTTGTGTCTAAGCAACTACCTGCTATACCGACTAAATAAAAAGAAATATTTTAATCTATTTTTATTTTATAATTAGAATTTATATAATTATTTATATACATAGAATAAAAATATTAAGTGGCAAAATAGAAAGCAAATTTTTTGCAATTTCTCATTTTCCTTTCTATGTATGGTGTTGAACTATTATTTTTTTAGTTACTATTTATACGCTTTCTTTTCTTTTGTCGCATTCATTGGTTTTTTTCGCTTTCCTTTCGCTATGTCCGTTTTTGAAGCTAGGTTCGATAGCATTAATGCAGTTTGTTTGTTTATTTTAATCTTTTCATTTATTTTTAATCCTAAAACATTATTTATGGTATTGTGTGGTAATCATGGCAGCAATTTAAGGCTGTACAATGGAGGTTTTGAAGACAACCAGTGAGGGCAAAATAAATTCATATACACCTTTGAGAAGTATATTTCTAGCTATGGGAAAATTGGCTCACTGCCAAAGTGCTAGACTTTGAACATGAAGTTACTCACTTCGAGTCCGATCTAGGCTCCCAAATCTTTATAATTTAATTATTGAATAAGTATTTGAAAAAACTGTATTAACGTACACTGTAACTTTAAAAAAATGTATTTGAGTTTGATTTGATGAATAAAAACGTATTTTATTATAGATTGAAAATGTCTATATATATATATATATATTATATATATATATATATATTATATATATATATATATATATATATATATATATATATATATATATATATATATATATATATAAAACAGCATAGGTAAGCTATAGAAGGAGTTGAACAAGGTTATTTAATTTGTATAAATGAGAATGTTTCAAGATAAAAGTCTACAGTTCTAAGAAAGGAAAGTATGGAAAATTTTAAAAAAATGACGAATTTCTACATCATGCAAGTAACCATAGCCAATAAACTATTTCCTTTTTCAAACATTAATATAGATGCGAAAATGATGATGCTAAAGTAACCAAGTTAAATTATTTTAACAAAAAATAAAACATGATCAACAAAGAGGGTCCTGAGATGAGCAGTAATGTGACAAAAACAGAAAGAAACTCAACCACTGTAATTTCGATAATATTGAAGTTTAGTCAATCATTGAATGTAAAAATACCGTCTCAAAATTCTTTCGGACCGCACTGATTTTGATCATCTTGCCCTTCTCCTCTCAAGTTATATGTTTCTGAAGTGTAATTTTTAATAGGGTAAAAACTACCTCTTCCGACGATAAATTTAAATAAAGCATGTATTTGGGAATTTTTAAAATTGAAATTCTATTTAAAATACGAAATATATATTTAATTATCCAAGAAAAATACATTTTAAAATAAATTAGCAATTTTTCCAATCTTTAGAAATCACCTAATTTTACAAAAAGTTAGTTTACATGTTCAAAAATATTCAACGCTACATTTGTAATGAATCTAATTGTTCGAAATATGAAAATGTTACCTTTATAATAAATTTAACTGGTCTTTATATTTATAATAGGGACTATTTTTCATTAGGTTCAACCCTCAAAATTACCCTTAATGAAGAAATGTACACAATCTGAGCTTTATATGTTTTAAAATTTTCAACGATGCATTTTTAATGGATTAAAGACAGCTCATCGTTATGGACTACTATGAATATGCTGCCTTGGTCACGTGATAAGATCCCTCTTACATATTCAACTACAGTGTTTTCTGATCAGCTTAAAAATAAAAAAGAAGAATTTGTGTGAAACGTATATCATTTTTAGAGCGGTTAAAATTAGGATACCGAAACGGGTAGGTTTTCACGACTGTTACAATTGGTAAATGTAAGATACTGAGGAGGTAGGTTTGTAGCTGGAATGAAAGGCATGATACAATCGTTGTTATTACTGTTAAATCTAAGGAATCGAAATGAGTAGGTTTTTGTAACTAGGATGGGCAACACAATTGTTACAATTGGTAAATGTAAGATACAGAGGTGGTAAGTTTTTGAAGCTGGAATGAAATGCATGATACAACCGTTGTTAGCGTTGTTAAATCTAAGGTACCGGAATGGGTACCTTTTTGTAACTAGGATAAACATAAAAAAGTATTTGATATTTCTAAATGATATAAAAAAAAGTAAAATCCACACATTAAACATTAATCACACGTAAAATGAAACTCTGAAACATATTAAAGTTTCTATACCATATTGTAAACGTACACATATTCACATTCTATAGCGGGGAAACAATGTTCACATTTACATCCTAATGTAAACTACATTGCCTCGCTTCAGTTTATTCGAAATCTATTGAAGGAGAAAAGTTTTGCTATTTGCATTTCATTGAATGCATTTCAATATTTCGAATGACGGCTCTGACCATTGTATGCGGCGCCCTTCAGCTCCATTTGTGAAATTGTGGTGAACATCGTTGGAGGACAAAAGTGCGTTCTGCAAAACATTTTAAATCATAGTCGTTTCGCTCACAATGGAGACAGCTTTTACCCTGCCAAGGGTTACTTAGGGGCGTTTTTATTCTCCACTCTCTCATTTTATTTCGATTTGTACAAAACTGTAAGAGAATATTTTAACATATCGGGTGTACAGCAAACCTAGAACTTTTTTGTGTATACAGTTTTTGGAGAGTGGAATTTAAAATTAATCCATTTTTACAACACAAAAAAGTCTAAATCTTTTGACGTAACGGTTGATATACACCAGACTGAATATTCCGCACATAGCTAAAATGCCATCTAATTCAGCATATCTTCCACACACTACACTGTTGGAAAAGTCAGACGTCGTCCAGTATTGCGCACATCGAACTTAGTAGTTAGTAACATGGTATAATGTCGTCTAGGGCTATTTACATAGGTCTTAGTAGTTAGTAACGTGGTATAATGTCGTCCAGGACAGCCTACATTGAACTTAGTAGTTAGTAACGTGGTATAATGTCGTCCAGGACTGCCTACATTGAACTTAGTAGTTAGTAACGTGGTATAATGTCGTCTAGAACTATCTACATAGAACATAGTTAGTAATGTCATATAAGGTCGTCTAGGGCTATTTACATAGGTGTTATTAGTTAGTAACGTTGTATAATGTCGTCCAGGACTGCCTAAATTGAACTTAGCAGTTAGTAACGTGGTATAATGTCGTCTAGAACTATCTACATAGAACTTAGTAGTTAGTAACGTGGTATAATATCGTCCAGGACTGCCTACATTGAACTAAGTAGTTAGTAACGTGGTATAATGTCGTCCAGGACTGCCTACATTGAACTTAGTAGTTAGTAACGTGGTATAATGTCATCCAGGACTGCCTACATTTAACTTAGTAGTTAGTAACGTGGTATAATGTCGTCTAGAACTATTTACATAGAACTTAGTAGTTAGTAACGTGGTATACTGTCGTCCAGGACTGCCTACATTTAACTTAGTAGTTATTAACGTGGTATAATGTCGTCCAGGACTACCTACATTGAACTTAGTAGTTAGTAACGTGGTATAATGTCGTCCGGGACTGCCTACATTGAACTTAGTAGTTAGTAACGTGGTATAATGTCGTAAAGGACGGTCTACATTGAACTTAGTAGTTAGTAACGTGGTATAATGTCGTCTAGAACTATCTACATAGAACTTAGTAGTTAGCAACGTTGTATAATGTCGTCTAGAACTATCTACATAGGTCTTAGTAGTTAGTAACGTGGTATAATGTCATCCAGGACTGCCTACATTGAACTTAGTAGTTAGTAACGTGGTATAATGTCGTCCAGGACTGCCTACATTTAACTTAGTAGTTAGTAACGTGGTATAATGTCGTCTAGAACTATCTACATAGAACGTAGTTAGTAATGTCGTATAAGGTCGTCTAGGGCTATTTACATAGGTGTTATTAGTTAGTAACGTTGTATAATGTCATCCAGGACTGCCTGCATTGAACTTAGCAGTTAGTAACGTGGTATAATGTCGTCTAGAACTATCTACATAGAACTTAGTAGTTAGTAACGTGGTATAATATCGTCCAGGACTGCCTACATTGAACTTAGTAGTTAGTAACGTGGTATAATGTCGTCCAGGACTGCCTACATTGAACCTAGTAGTTAGTAAAGTGGTATATTGTCGTCCAGGACTGCCTACATTGAACTTAGTAGTTAGTAACGTGGTATAATGTTGTCCAGGACTGCCTACATTGAACTTAGTAGTTAGTAACGTGGTATAATGTCGTCTAGAACTATCTACATAGAACTTAGTAGTTAGTAACGTTGTCTAAGGTCGTCTAGGGCTATTTACATAGGTGTTATTAGTTAGTAACGTTGTATAATGTCGTCCAGGACTGCCTACATTGACCTTAGCAGTTAGTAACGTGGTATAATGTCGTCCAGGACTGCCTACATTGAACTTAGTAGTTAGTAACGTGGTATACTGTCGTTCAGGTCTGCCTACATTGAACTTAGTAGTTAGTAACGTGGTATAATGTCGTCTAGAACTTTCTACATAGAACGTAGTAGTTAGTAACGTGGTATAATGTCGTCCAGGACTGCCTACATTGAACTTAGTAGTTAGTAACGTGGTATAATGTCATCCAGGACTGCCTACATTTAACTTAGTACTTAGTAACGTGGTATAATGTCGTCTAGAACTATTTACATAGAACTTAGTAGTTAGTAACGTAGTATAATGTCGTCCAGGACTGCCTACATTTAACTTAGTAGTTATTAACGTGGTATAATGTCGTCCAGGACTACCTATATTGAACTTAGTAGTTAGCAACGTGGTATAATGTCGTCCAGGACTGCCTACATTGAACTTAGTAGTTAGTAACGTGGTATAATGTCGTAAAGGACTGTCTATATTGAACTTAGTAGTTAGTAACGTGGTATAATGTCGTCTAGAACTATCTACATAGAACTTAGTAGTTAGCAACGTTGTATAATGTCGTCTAGAACTATCTACATAGGTCTTAGTAGTTAGTAACGTGGTATAATGTCATCCAGGACTGCCTACATTGAACTTAGTAGTTAATAACGTGGTATAATGTCGTCCAGGACTGCCTACATTTAACTTAGTAGTTAGTAACGTGGTATAATGTCGTCTAGAACTATCTACATAGAGCTTAGTAGTTAGCAACGTTGCATAAGGTAGTCTAGAACTATCTACATAGGTCTTAGTAGTTAGTAACGTGGTATAATGTCGTCTAGAACTATCTACATAGAACTTAATAGAAATCTATTGAAGGAGAAAAGTTTTGCTATTTGCATTTCATTGAATGCATTTCAATATTTCGAATGACGGCTCTGACCATTGTATGCGGCGCCCTTCAGCTCCATTTGTGAAATTGTGGTGAACATCGTTGGAGGACAAAAGTACGTTCTGCAAAACATTTTAAATCATAGTCGTTTCGCTCACAATGGAGACAGCTTTTACCCTGCCAAGGGTTACTTAGGGGCGTTTTTATTCTCCACTCTCTCATTTTATTTCGATTTGTACAAAACTGTAAGAGAATATTTTAACATATCGGGTGTACAGCAAACCTAGAACTTTTTTGTGTATACAGTTTTTGGAGAGTGGAATTTAAAATTAATCCATTTTTACAACACAAAAAAGTCTAAATCTTTTGACGTAACGGTTGATATACACCAGACTGAATATTCCGCACATAGCTAAAATGCCATCTAATTCAGCATATCTTCCACACACTACACTGTTGGAAAAGTCAGACGTCGTCCAGTATTGCGCACATCGAACTTAGTAGTTAGTAACATGGTATAATGTCGTCTAGGGCTATTTACATAGGTCTTAGTAGTTAGTAACGTGGTATAATGTCGTCCAGGACAGCCTACATTGAACTTAGTAGTTAGTAACGTGGTATAATGTCGTCCAGGACTGTCTACATTGAACTTAGTAGTTAGTAACGTGGTATAATGTCGTCTAGAACTATCTACATAGAACATAGTTAGTAATGTCGTATAAGGTCGTCTAGGGCTATTTACATAGGTGTTATTAGTTAGTAACGTTGTATAATGTCGTCCAGGACTGCCTAAATTGAACTTAGCAGTTAGTAACGTGGTATAATGTCGTCTAGAACTATCTACATAGAACTTAGTAGTTAGTAACGTGGTATAATATCGTCCAGGACTGCCTACATTGAACTAAGTAGTTAGTAACGTGGTATAATGTCGTCCAGGACTGCCTACATTGAACCTAGTAGTTAGTAACGTGGTATGTTGTCGTCCAGGACTGCCTACATTGAACTTAGTAGTTAGTAACGTGGTATAATGTCATCCAGGACTGCCTACATTTAACTTAGTAGTTAGTAACGTGGTATAATGTCGTCTAGAACTATTTACATAGAACTTAGTAGTTAGTAACGTGGTATACTGTCGTCCAGGACTGCCTACATTTAACTTAGTAGTTATTAACGTGGTATAATGTCGTCCAGGACTACCTACATTGAACTTAGTAGTTAGTAACGTGGTATAATGTCGTCCGGGACTGCCTACATTGAACTTAGTAGTTAGTAATGTGGTATAATGTCGTAAAGGACGGTCTACATTGAACTTAGTAGTTAGTAACGTGGTATAATGTCGTCTAGAACTATCTACATAGAACTTAGTAGTTAGCAACGTTGTATAATGTCGTCTAGAACTATCTACATAGGTCTTAGTAGTTAGTAACGTGGTATAATGTCATCCAGGACTGCCTACATTGAACTTAGTAGTTAGTAACGTGGTATAATGTCGTCCAGGACTGCCTACATTTAACTTAGTAGTTAGTAACGTGGTATAATGTCGTCTAGAACTATCTACATAGAACGTAGTTAGTAATGTCGTATAAGGTCGTCTAGGGCTATTTACATAGGTGTTATTAGTTAGTAACGTTGTATAATGTCGTCCAGGACTGCCTGCATTGAACTTAGCAGTTAGTAACGTGGTATAATGTCGTCTAGAACTATCTACATAGAACTTAGTAGTTAGTAACGTGGTATAATATCGTCCAGGACTACCTACATTGAACTTAGTAGTTAGTAACGTGGTATAATGTCGTCCAGGACTGCCTACATTGAACCTAGTAGTTAGTAACGTGGTATATTGTCGTCCAGGACTGCCTACATTGAACTTAGTAGTTAGTAACGTGGTATAATGTTGTCCAGAACTGCCTACATTGAACTTAGTAGTTAGTAACGTGGTATAATGTCGTCTAGAACTATCTACATAGAACTTAGTAGTTAGTAACGTTGTCTAAGGTCGTCTAGGGCTATTTACATAGGTGTTATTAGTTAGTAACGTTGTATAATGTCGTCCAGGACTGCCTACATTGAACTTAGCAGTTAGTAACGTGGTATAATGTCGTCCAGGACTGCCTACATTGAACTTAGTAGTTAGTAACGTGGTATAATGTCATCCAGGACTGCCTACATTTAACTTAGTACTTAGTAACGTGGTATAATGTCGTCTAGAACTATTTACATAGAACTTAGAAGTTAGTAACGTAGTATAATGTCGTCCAGGACTGCCTACATTTAACTTAGTAGTTATTAACGTGGTATAATGTCGTCCAGGACTACCTACATTGAACTTAGTAGTTAGCAACGTGGTATAATGTCGTCCAGGACTGCCTACATTGAACGTAGTAGTTAGTAACGTGGTATAATGTCGTAAAGGACTGTCTATATTGAACTTAGTAGTTAGTAACGTGGTATAATGTCGTCTAGAACTATCTACATAGAACTTAGTAGTTAGCAACGTTGTATAATGTCGTCTAGAACTATCTACATAGGTCTTAGTAGTTAGTAACGTGGTATAATGTCATCCAGGACTGCCTACATTGAACTTAGTAGTTAATAACGTGGTATAATGTCGTCCAGGACTGCCTACATTTAACTTAGTAGTTAGTAACGTGGTATAATGTCGTCTAGAACTATCTACATAGAGCTTAGTAGTTAGCAACGTTGCATAAGGTAGTCTAGAACTATCTACATAGGTCTTAGTAGTTAGTAACGTGGTATAATGTCGTCTAGAACTATCTACATAGAACTTAATAGAAATCTATTGAAGGAGAAAAGTTTTGCTATTTGCATTTCATTGAATGCATTTCAATATTTCGAATGACGGCTCTGACCATTGTATGCGGCGCCCTTCAGCTCCATTTGTGAAATTGTGGTGAACATCGTTGGAGGACAAAAGTACGTTCTGCAAAACATTTTAAATCATAGTCGTTTCGCTCACAATGGAGACAGCTTTTACCCTGCCAAGGGTTACTTAGGGGCGTTTTTATTCTCCACTCTCTCATTTTATTTCGATTTGTACAAAACTGTAAGAGAATATTTTAACATATCGGGTGTACAGCAAACCTAGAACTTTTTTGTGTATACAGTTTTTGGAGAGTGGAATTTAAAATTAATCCATTTTTACAACACAAAAAAGTCTAAATCTTTTGACGTAACGGTTGATATACACCAGACTGAATATTCCGCACATAGCTAAAATGCCATCTAATTCAGCATATCTTCCACACACTACACTGTTGGAAAAGTCAGACGTCGTCCAGTATTGCGCACATCGAACTTAGTAGTTAGTAACATGGTATAATGTCGTCTAGGGCTATTTACATAGGTCTTAGTAGTTAGTAACGTGGTATAATGTCGTCCAGGACAGCCTACATTGAACTTAGTAGTTAGTAACGTGGTATAATGTCGTCCAGGACTGCCTACATTGAACTTAGTAGTTAGTAACGTGGTATAATGTCGTCTAGAACTATCTACATAGAACATAGTTAGTAATGTCGTATAAGGTCGTCTAGGGCTATTTACATAGGTGTTATTAGTTAGTAACGTTGTATAATGTCGTCCAGGACTGCCTAAATTGAACTTAGCAGTTAGTAACGTGGTATAATGTCGTCTAGAACTATCTACATAGAACTTAGTAGTTAGTAACGTGGTATAATTTCGTCCAGGACTGCCTACATTGAACTAAGTAGTTAGTAACGTGGTATAATGTCGTCCAGGACTGCCTGCATTGAACCTAGTAGTTAGTAACGTGGTATAATGTCGTCTAGAACTGCCTACATTGAACTTAGTAGTTAGTAACGTGGTATACTGTCGTCCAGGACTGCCTACGTTTAACTTAGTAGTTATTAACGTGGTATAATGTCGTCCAGGACTACCTACATTGAACTTAGTAGTTAGTAACGTGGTATAATGTCGTCCGGGACTGCCTACATTGAACTTAGTAGTTAGTAACGTGGTATAATGTCGTAAAGGACGGTCTACATTGAACTTAGTAGTTAGTAACGTGGTATAATGTCGTCTAGAACTATCTACATAGAACTTAGTAGTTAGCAACGTTGTATAATGTCGTCTAGAACTATCTACATAGGTCTTAGTAGTTAGTAACGTGGTATAATGTCGTCCAGGACTGCCTACATTTAACTTAGTAGTTAGTAACGTGGTATAATGTCGTCTAGAACTATCTACATAGAACGTAGTTAGTAATGTCGTATAAGGTCGTCTAGGGCTATTTACATAGGTGTTATTAGTTAGTAACGTTGTATAATGTCGTCCAGGACTGCCTGCATTGAACTTAGCAGTTAGTAACGTGGTATAATGTCGTCTAGAACTATCTACATAGAACTTAGTAGTTAGTAACGTGGTATAATATCGTCCAGGACTGCCTACATTGAACTTAGTAGTTAGTAACGTGGTATAATGTCGTCCAGGACTGCCTACATTGAACCTAGTAGTTAGTAACGTGGTATATTGTCGTCCAGGACTGCCTACATTGAACTTAGTAGTTAGTAACGTGGTATAATGTTGTCCAGGACTGCCTACATTGAACTTAGTAGTTAGTAACGTGGTATAATGTCGTCTAGAACTATCTACATAGAACTTAGTAGTTAGTAACGTTGTCTAAGGTCGTCTAGGGCTATTTACATAGGTGTTATTAGTTAGTAACGTTGTATAATGTCGTCCAGGACTGCCTACATTGAACTTAGCAGTTAGTAACGTGGTATAATGTCGTCCAGGACTGCCTACATTGAACTTAGTAGTTAGTAACGTGGTATACTGTCGTTCAGGTCTGCCTACATTGAACTTAGTAGTTAGTAACGTGGTATAATGTCGTCTAGAACTTTCTACATAGAACGTAGTAGTTAGTAACGTGGTATAATGTCGTCCAGGACTGCCTACATTGAACTTAGTAGTTAGTAACGTGGTATAATGTCATCCAGGACTGCCTACATTTAACTTAGTACTTAGTAACGTGGTATAATGTCGTCTAGAACTATTTACATAGAACTTAGTAGTTAGTAACGTAGTATAATGTCGTCCAGGACTGCCTACATTTAACTTAGTAGTTATTAACGTGGTATAATGTCGTCCAGGACTACCTACATTGAACTTAGTAGTTAGCAACGTGGTATAATGTCGTCCAGGACTGCCTACATTGAACTTAGTAGTTAGTAACGTGGTATAATGTCGTAAAGGACTGTCTATATTGAACTTAGTAGTTAGTAACGTGGTATAATGTCGTCTAGAACTATCTACATAGAACTTAGTAGTTAGCAACGTTGTATAATGTCGTCTAGAACTATCTACATAGGTCTTAGTAGTTAGTAACGTGGTATAATGTCATCCAGGACTGCCTACATTGAACTTAGTAGTTAATAACGTGGTATAATGTCGTCCAGGACTGCCTACATTTAACTTAGTAGTTAGTAACGTGGTATAATGTCGTCTAGAACTATCTACATAGAGCTTAGTAGTTAGCAACGTTGCATAAGGTAGTCTAGAACTATCTACATAGGTCTTAGTAGTTAGTAACGTGGTATAATGTCGTCTAGAACTATCTACATAGAACTTAATAGAAATCTATTGAAGGAGAAAAGTTTTGCTATTTGCATTTCATTGAATGCATTTCAATATTTCGAATGACGGCTCTGACCATTGTATGCGGCGCCCTTCAGCTCCATTTGTGAAATTGTGGTGAACATCGTTGGAGGACAAAAGTGCGTTCTGCAAAACATTTTAAATCATAGTCGTTTCGCTCACAATGGAGACAGCTTTTACCCTGCCAAGGGTTACTTAGGGGCGTTTTTATTCTCCACTCTCTCATTTTATTTCGATTTGTACAAAACTGTAAGAGAATATTTTAACATATCGGGTGTACAGCAAACCTAGAACTTTTTTGTGTATACAGTTTTTGGAGAGTGGAATTTAAAATTAATCCATTTTTACAACACAAAAAAGTCTAAATCTTTTGACGTAACGGTTGATATACACCAGACTGAATATTCCGCACATAGCTAAAATGCCATCTAATTCAGCATATCTTCCACACACTACACTGTTGGAAAAGTCAGACGTCGTCCAGTATTGCGCACATCGAACTTAGTAGTTAGTAACATGGTATAATGTCGTCTAGGGCTATTTACATAGGTCTTAGTAGTTAGTAACGTGGTATAATGTCGTCCAGGACAGCCTACATTGAACTTAGTAG
The DNA here is from genome assembly GCA_036971475.1 of Prosapia bicincta. NCBI lineage: Eukaryota > Metazoa > Arthropoda > Insecta > Hemiptera > Cercopidae > Prosapia > Prosapia bicincta. Next base: position 180,622,749 of record JBAIZL010000002.1, read on the forward strand.
TTAGTAACGTGGTATAATGTCGTCCAGGACTGTCTACATTGAACTTAGTAGTTAGTAACGTGGTATAATGTCGTCTAGAACTATCTACATAGAACATAGTTAGTAATGTCGTATAAGGTCGTCTAGGGCTATTTACATAGGTGTTATTAGTTAGTAACGTTGTATAATGTCGTCCAGGACTGCCTAAATTGAACTTAGCAGTTAGTAACGTGGTATAATGTCGTCTAGAACTATCTACATAGAACTTAGTAGTTAGTAACGTGGTATAATATCGTCCAGGACTGCCTACATTGAACTAAGTAGTTAGTAACGTGGTATAATGTCGTCCAGGACTGCCTACATTGAACCTAGTAGTTAGTAACGTGGTATGTTGTCGTCCAGGACTGCCTACATTGAACTTAGTAGTTAGTAACGTGGTATAATGTCATCCAGGACTGCCTACATTTAACTTAGTAGTTAGTAACGTGGTATAATGTCGTCTAGAACTATTTACATAGAACTTAGTAGTTAGTAACGTGGTATACTGTCGTCCAGGACTGCCTACATTTAACTTAGTAGTTATTAACGTGGTATAATGTCGTCCAGGACTACCTACATTGAACTTAGTAGTTAGTAACGTGGTATAATGTCGTCCGGGACTGCCTACATTGAACTTAGTAGTTAGTAATGTGGTATAATGTCGTAAAGGACGGTCTACATTGAACTTAGTAGTTAGTAACGTGGTATAATGTCGTCTAGAACTATCTACATAGAACTTAGTAGTTAGCAACGTTGTATAATGTCGTCTAGAACTATCTACATAGGTCTTAGTAGTTAGTAACGTGGTATAATGTCATCCAGGACTGCCTACATTGAACTTAGTAGTTAGTAACGTGGTATAATGTCGTCCAGGACTGCCTACATTTAACTTAGTAGTTAGTAACGTGGTATAATGTCGTCTAGAACTATTTACATAGAACGTAGTTAGTAATGTCGTATAAGGTCGTCTAGGGCTATTTACATAGGTGTTATTAGTTAGTAACGTTGTATAATGTCGTCCAGGACTGCCTGCATTGAACTTAGCAGTTAGTAACGTGGTATAATGTCGTCTAGAACTATCTACATAGAACTTAGTAGTTAGTAACGTGGTATAATATCGTCCAGGACTACCTACATTGAACTTAGTAGTTAGTAACGTGGTATAATGTCGTCCAGGACTGCCTACATTGAACCTAGTAGTTAGTAACGTGGTATATTGTCGTCCAGGACTGCCTACATTGAACTTAGTAGTTAGTAACGTGGTATAATGTTGTCCAGAACTGCCTACATTGAACTTAGTAGTTAGTAACGTGGTATAATGTCGTCTAGAACTATCTACATAGAACTTAGTAGTTAGTAACGTTGTCTAAGGTCGTCTAGGGCTATTTACATAGGTGTTATTAGTTAGTAACGTTGTATAATGTCGTCCAGGACTGCCTACATTGAACTTAGCAGTTAGTAACGTGGTATAATGTCGTCCAGGACTGCCTACATTGAACTTAGTAGTTAGTAACGTGGTATAATGTCATCCAGGACTGCCTACATTTAACTTAGTACTTAGTAACGTGGTATAATGTCGTCTAGAACTATTTACATAGAACTTAGTAGTTAGTAACGTAGTATAATGTCGTCCAGGACTGCCTACATTTAACTTAGTAGTTATTAACGTGGTATAATGTCGTCCAGGACTACCTACATTGAACTTAGTAGTTAGCAACGTGGTATAATGTCGTCCAGGACTGCCTACATTGAACGTAGTAGTTAGTAACGTGGTATAATGTCGTAAAGGACTGTCTATATTGAACTTAGTAGTTAGTAACGTGGTATAATGTCGTCTAGAACTATCTACATAGAACTTAGTAGTTAGCAACGTTGTATAATGTCGTCTAGAACTATCTACATAGGTCTTAGTAGTTAGTAACGTGGTATAATGTCATCCAGGACTGCCTACATTGAACTTAGTAGTTAATAACGTGGTATAATGTCGTCCAGGACTGCCTACATTTAACTTAGTAGTTAGTAACGTGGTATAATGTCGTCTAGAACTATCTACATAGAGCTTAGTAGTTAGCAACGTTGCATAAGGTAGTCTAGAACTATCTACATAGGTCTTAGTAGTTAGTAACGTGGTATAATGTCGTCTAGAACTATCTACATAGAACTTAATAGAAATCTATTGAAGGAGAAAAGTTTTGCTATTTGCATTTCATTGAATGCATTTCAATATTTCGAATGACGGCTCTGACCATTGTATGCGGCGCCCTTCAGCTCCATTTGTGAAATTGTGGTGAACATCGTTGGAGGACAAAAGTGCGTTCTGCAAAACATTTTAAATCATAGTCGTTTCGCTCACAATGGAGACAGCTTTTACCCTGCCAAGGGTTACTTAGGGGCGTTTTTATTCTCCACTCTCTCATTTTATTTCGATTTGTACAAAACTGTAAGAGAATATTTTAACATATCGGGTGTACAGCAAACCTAGAACTTTTTTGTGTATACAGTTTTTGGAGAGTGGAATTTAAAATTAATCCATTTTTACAACACAAAAAAGTCTAAATCTTTTGACGTAACGGTTGATATACACCAGACTGAATATTCCGCACATAGCTAAAATGCCATCTAATTCAGCATATCTTCCACACACTACACTGTTGGAAAAGTCAGACGTCGTCCAGTATTGCGCACATCGAACTTAGTAGTTAGTAACATGGTATAATGTCGTCTAGGGCTATTTACATAGGTCTTAGTAGTTAGTAACGTGGTATAATGTCGTCCAGGACAGCCTACATTGAACTTAGTAGTTAGTAACGTGGTATAATGTCGTCCAGGACTGCCTACATTGAACTTAGTAGTTAGTAACGTGGTATAATGTCGTCTAGAACTATCTACATAGAACATAGTTAGTAATGTCGTATAAGGTCGTCTAGGGCTATTTACATAGGTGTTATTAGTTAGTAACGTTGTATAATGTCGTCCAGGACTGCCTAAATTGAACTTAGCAGTTAGTAACGTGGTATAATGTCGTCTAGAACTATCTACATAGAACTTAGTAGTTAGTAACGTGGTATAATTTCGTCCAGGACTGCCTACATTGAACTAAGTAGTTAGTAACGTGGTATAATGTCGTCCAGGACTGCCTGCATTGAACCTAGTAGTTAGTAACGTGGTATAATGTCGTCTAGAACTGCCTACATTGAACTTAGTAGTTAGTAACGTGGTATACTGTCGTCCAGGACTGCCTACGTTTAACTTAGTAGTTATTAACGTGGTATAATGTCGTCCAGGACTACCTACATTGAACTTAGTAGTTAGTAACGTGGTATAATGTCGTCCGGGACTGCCTACATTGAACTTAGTAGTTAGTAACGTGGTATAATGTCGTAAAGGACGGTCTACATTGAACTTAGTAGTTAGTAACGTGGTATAATGTCGTCTAGAACTATCTACATAGAACTTAGTAGTTAGCAACGTTGTATAATGTCGTCTAGAACTATCTACATAGGTCTTAGTAGTTAGTAACGTGGTATAATGTCGTCCAGGACTGCCTACATTTAACTTAGTAGTTAGTAACGTGGTATAATGTCGTCTAGAACTATCTACATAGAACGTAGTTAGTAATGTCGTATAAGGTCGTCTAGGGCTATTTACATAGGTGTTATTAGTTAGTAACGTTGTATAATGTCGTCCAGGACTGCCTGCATTGAACTTAGCAGTTAGTAACGTGGTATAATGTCGTCTAGAACTATCTACATAGAACTTAGTAGTTAGTAACGTGGTATAATATCGTCCAGGACTGCCTACATTGAACTTAGTAGTTAGTAACGTGGTATAATGTCGTCCAGGACTGCCTACATTGAACCTAGTAGTTAGTAACGTGGTATATTGTCGTCCAGGACTGCCTACATTGAACTTAGTAGTTAGTAACGTGGTATAATGTTGTCCAGGACTGCCTACATTGAACTTAGTAGTTAGTAACGTGGTATAATGTCGTCTAGAACTATCTACATAGAACTTAGTAGTTAGTAACGTTGTCTAAGGTCGTCTAGGGCTATTTACATAGGTGTTATTAGTTAGTAACGTTGTATAATGTCGTCCAGGACTGCCTACATTGAACTTAGCAGTTAGTAACGTGGTATAATGTCGTCCAGGACTGCCTACATTGAACTTAGTAGTTAGTAACGTGGTATACTGTCGTTCAGGTCTGCCTACATTGAACTTAGTAGTTAGTAACGTGGTATAATGTCGTCTAGAACTTTCTACATAGAACGTAGTAGTTAGTAACGTGGTATAATGTCGTCCAGGACTGCCTACATTGAACTTAGTAGTTAGTAACGTGGTATAATGTCATCCAGGACTGCCTACATTTAACTTAGTACTTAGTAACGTGGTATAATGTCGTCTAGAACTATTTACATAGAACTTAGTAGTTAGTAACGTAGTATAATGTCGTCCAGGACTGCCTACATTTAACTTAGTAGTTATTAACGTGGTATAATGTCGTCCAGGACTACCTACATTGAACTTAGTAGTTAGCAACGTGGTATAATGTCGTCCAGGACTGCCTACATTGAACTTAGTAGTTAGTAACGTGGTATAATGTCGTAAAGGACTGTCTATATTGAACTTAGTAGTTAGTAACGTGGTATAATGTCGTCTAGAACTATCTACATAGAACTTAGTAGTTAGCAACGTTGTATAATGTCGTCTAGAACTATCTACATAGGTCTTAGTAGTTAGTAACGTGGTATAATGTCATCCAGGACTGCCTACATTGAACTTAGTAGTTAATAACGTGGTATAATGTCGTCCAGGACTGCCTACATTTAACTTAGTAGTTAGTAACGTGGTATAATGTCGTCTAGAACTATCTACATAGAGCTTAGTAGTTAGCAACGTTGCATAAGGTAGTCTAGAACTATCTACATAGGTCTTAGTAGTTAGTAACGTGGTATAATGTCGTCTAGAACTATCTACATAGAACTTAATAGTTACCAACGTTGTATAAGTTCGTCTAGAACTATCTACATAGGTTTTAGTAGTTAGGAACGTGCTATAATGTCGTCCAGGACTGCCTACATTGAACTTAGTAGTTAGTAACGTGGTATAATGTCGTCCAGGACTGCCTACATTGAACTTAGTAGTTAGTAACGTAATATAATGTCGTCCAGGACTGCCTTCATAGGACTTAGTAGTTAGTAACATGGTATAAGGTCATCTATGAATATCTACATAGGTCTTATTAGTTAGTAATGTGGTTAATGTCGTCTAGTACTATCTGCACAGCACACGTTGTACTTGGTTGTTAGGTACAACGGATTGTATAGTCAGGATACTGGGTAGAATGTCGTTCCGGCCAGGAAGTCGGTAGAACTAACAAGAAGGTCAGTATGTCCTATTGGTTCAGTCGTATAGAATATATTTTAATTAAAAGCAGATCGATTCTGGATGAACATTTACATCTGTCTGACTGACTGTAACATATTTTAGACCATGACTGCCAACTATCTTGAGCAAGAGTATGGCTATGTGTGGAGATGCATATGTATGTTACGAGTATAGCAGCATGGCCTAGCACTTCTGCACTGTCTCTCTGGAGCTGATGGTTTGCGACTTCCTACACGAACCGGTTAGTCAGTGGAGACTGTTGGCTGCTTTGTTAATAGTTCCTGTTGATGCGATAGATAAAATCACGCTACCACGGAATATTTGTGTTATCCACAGTCCGAGACGTCGCTAGCTATATACTATATAGTATAAGTATATAGTAAGCTAGCTATATAGTAGTAGCTATATACTTAATGATACCTACGGGTTGATGCCGACATATTGAACCTACAATACAGGTTTCAGAATTTTTAGTCAACTATAAATTTTGAAAAAAATATTTTAAACATTAAGAATTCAAATAACAAAAGAAGCCACTACTTTTATATAGGTCATACCAACCTATGAACGACTTCATGACACTAGGATTCCTAGCTTAAAGGGACTCTTTCCATTCTCTAGTGTATAAACTTGCAATATAAAGAAAGCATCTAGCCCTCTTCTGGTTTTCGTGCTGTAATATCCCGTTTGCCTTGTCCTCACTCTTACCTGTCGCGTAGCTTCCTTCGATCCTGATCCACAACCAGTAAGCGTGGGGTCGGTAAAGGGCACGACCTAACAATGTGTCTACTTATTACTCGGCTAAGCCTTTCTGTATAGCGGGGATGCGGCTTAAGGAATAATCTTAGAAGATACTTGATAATAGTTTTCCACTCTCTCTATAGGTTTAGTAAACTGGGAGTGCACCTTACTGAACAATACAACTGTAGAATCTCATACAACGGTTGGATATTGGGACTGCTCATATTCCTCCCGGCTTGGTGGAGTTCCTCTATTTCTTTCAAAATTGAGATTATTTCTCAAAATATTCACCATAGTTAATTCTGTGCACCATTACGAGAAAACCGATACCAAACAAAATACATAATTTATTTAAACTGTTCATAAGAGATTAAAGGAATTTAAAAAGTATAATTAAATAAAAATTTTCATAGGATACACTAAAGAAAGTCGTGGTTTGTTTTGTATAATTTTCTTATAATTGGGAGCAAAATATTTATTTTTAATTATTTTCAGATAAAACGAGAAATTAAAAAAAATTGTAAATGCATTAGAAATGTCCACTAATTGAATAATGGAGCGAAAATACGGCCGGGTCGGCCTTAATCCTCTGCGTTGTGCGTGCGTGCAACTGGACCTGTCCCAGCGTCCAGGCACACTTCCAATTTGTTTAAGCTGTAATACAAAATACAAATGCGTAAACCAATACTCTGCTTTGCCAGTATGTGCTTGTTGCTTATACAAGAAGATAATCCTACTGCAATACGGATTTTGATAGGATATTTGTTCCACACTTTGCCACAAACCACGCTTTGGAACTACTATTTATGACATGAAACTACTATAAACTAATGATTGAATACAAAACTTGTACTGAATTCTCTGAATGCAAAGTTAATAAAATTACAACATGAAATTAAATTACAAATTTAATATAAATGGGTTAAATCAATTTTACGTTATTTCATTACTGTTGTTGGCATCAATATTGTAAGGGTTGTTCAAAAGGATTTCTGTTTTCATCAAATCCATTCATATGAGTTATTTTCTCAAAGTCATACATAAACGTAAATATTAGTTACATTCTGCCCATTAAATGACACATACAATATATTTATCATAATAAATAATCAAGAAACAAATACAATAACAACACTTACGTTTATTGTATAAAATTACACGAAATTTTTATATCAAAAGGATAATAATCTACTTTTAAAATATAAGAGCAGTTTTTTGCTATAAAAAGTTCTTTTAGTACTTCATTGAATACTGATTTTTTAAGGCTAATATTTTTAAAATATCATATAATTTTATGGATGAAGTAGACCAAGGTTTCAAGATTCAACAATCATAATGCAGTGACAACAGTTTCACTCGATGTCTTCCTTAATTACGGTTCCCTTAAGTTCAACGTACCATGTACGTTGTTCAGATATTGTTGAGAGCCCTAGATGATCTCTAAGCTGTTAGGAACCGCTTTTAATTAATATAATGTGTGGTTTTTTGTTCGAATATATGGGTTGAATAAAACACGTAAAAAGTAATTTATAAAACCTATTGGAAATTAAAATGTTTTTTTTTGCTATAATGTTTAAAACTTTTAATGAAATTTATGACTACAGATTAAAATTCTCTAGCAGTTTAACACTCTTAAGACATAAATTTATGTAACTATCCCTGGGTAATCTAAAGCCTAAGATAGAGATCCCCCCACTCTCCGTCCCTTTGTCAGTTTAAAAAACCGAAATTCAAAGCTTCAGTTATAGCGAAAACGTATTAAAAAAAGATTTTTGTACAAGTGTAAGAAAAGATGCATGAGTATCAAGCTTTACGTGGCTCCAGTGTAAGATTCATTCATTGGACACGTTCATAATAATAGAAATTTTGGTTATCTGTTTTTATGTGAAACACTTGATACCTTAGTCCACATTTAAAGTTATGTCTTTCATTTATAACCAATATAAACGTTTATATTGGTTCTATGACGATTCGTCTATTACGCATTTTCTTTTAAAATTAAATTTCTTTTAAAATTTTAAATTAAAATTTGTTTAATTTTTTAAGGATTATTTTAAACCCATCACTTATTAAATTAATGTTTTCTACATGACAACTCTACATTAGAGAATTTTTGGTTGCTACGTTTTTACGTAATTTTAAAAAATTCCCGTAATTTCTTTCAGTATTATTTGTACTGTAAGAGTTTTTCTAAATTTCAAAGTTTACATTATCTTTAAATTTTTTTTACTTGAATACAGCAATCGTCTTGACATTTAATCATTTTCTTGAATTTTGTAGTCCATTACGTTCGGCCAATCTTAATTAATCACTTTAACAATAGTTTATGCCAATCCGAACTTTAAATTTTGTAAATTTGTGAAAACTTACTGAGACAGAACGTTTTCGATCGCTATGTGGCGATCTTCATCAGTGTGTGAGATCTAATGAAGATCGCCACATAGCGATCGAAAACGTTCTGTCTCAGTAAGTTTTCACAAATTTACAAAATTTAAAGTTCGGATAGTCATAAGATATTGTTAGCATGATTAATTAAATATTTTACCGTTAAAATTAATTAGCGTATACCGCGTATTACCGTATATATTATATTAGTATTTTTAGTTTTCTAATGTAAAACTCATAGTAATAAGAAAAACTATTTCAAAATCAACTAAAACCAGTGAAATTGAGTTATCGGGTAAGTTGTTTAATTTTAAAGGTCAAAGTGATTTTTCCGTTACGATATTCAAACCAACTTGTAAATTTATAATAAAAATAGTTTTATATATTTATTAGACTTGACAGTTTCTTTTAAAATTTTAGTCCAAATTTTGTCTTAACGTCTGTATAGAAAGAAGTTTATCTGAATGCAAAACGAATGTATCCGGTTGTTAGAAGGCAAAGTGACAAACGCCGCAACCTAAGCCCTGACATAAATCATTTTCAGATCCCAAGTGGATATAAAGTGGGGTGATAATGGTATTTCGTGATTTATTAGCTGCCAATAACAGACGCCTTGTCGCGATATCCAGCCTGTGGTTACTAGTTGAGATAGTGAACGATATTTTATGATATCCAATATCTTACGTTTGTCAAGTAAATCGCCAGAGTCCCTACTGCTAACGTCTCATTGTTCAATCACTCAAACGATATATTCAAAGGATTGTATTTAGAGAAATACTTTTGAGAAGGTGATATACAGCTTGTCCTTCGCTGTAGCTACGTAGAGATTTGTTAAAGGGTTTGTAGTTTATCAACAGGGAACATTTAATACGACACTTGTCCTTCTTAGCAATAACTACTATGATTGTGTTAGTTTTTATTGGGAAGATTTATATGCCTTGCCTCTATCAACCATTCTATCCATGGCAATTATTATTAGAAGGCACTTATCTGACTTCTTTTAATCAAACATTTTGACATGACAATGTTTATCAAAACGACAGTTGTCTATCTGGCATTTAGTAAACCATTCTGTCCATGAAAATATTTTCCAAGAAGACACATGGATGTCTTACCTTGGATCAATCATTTCATCATGAAAATGTTTGTAAAGAAGACACCTATCTTACTTCCTTTAATCAACCATTCCGCTCATGACAATGTTTATCAAGAAGGCACTTACTTGACTTCCTTTAATCAACCATTCCGCTCATGACAATGTTTATAAAGATAACGCCTATTTGACTTGTCTTTGTAGACCATTTCGTCATGACAATGTTTACCAAGAAGGCACTTACTTGACTTCCTTTAATCAACCATTCCGCTCATTACAATGTTTATAAAGATAAAGTCTATTTGTCTTGTCTTTGTAGACCATTTCGTCATGACAATGTTTATCAAGGAGGCACTTATTTGACTCCCTTTAATCAACCATTCCGCTCATGACAATGTTTATAAAGATAACGCCTATTTGACTTGTGTTTGTAGACCATTTCGTTATGACAATGTTTATCAATAAAACACTTATTCCTTTCTATTAACTTATTTCTTCCATGACAGTTTTTTTTTATCAAGATGACGTTCCTTTTTTATTCCCACCTACCATTCAGTTTATAATTTTGTTTTTTATGAAATTATTTCTCAAAAGTATGTTTTTTCCATGAGCCTTTTAATTTTTTAAAACGAGTTAGTAGTTCTACTTTTTTCAAAAAAAAGGAAATGTATAAAACCAATATTCAACAAGTTGTATATTAGTAGTTTAGTTTTAACTTCGAAATAACAACATTTCTTATTTTGATAGCAAAAATACTGATCCTTAATATTGTATCTAGAGCAGAGGGCTCTTAAAGTCAAGCCTTTATGGGTATGTTACAGCTACGAAACCTATAAAATATACACGCAAATTCATAGTCTTGATTTCTTAACTTTTAAGCTTCAACTGCCTGAATAGCACTTCATGGTACTCTATTTCAGCCAAGTAGAACTTTGAATACCTAGAATTATGTCTAATCGAATAATATAAGCTTTCGTTGAGTCACTGTGTTCCATTCTCTGAAGCTTACTCTCGTTCGTCACGTCGTCGCCCGGGTCCGCAGCGGCGAATTTTATAATCAACTAAAATAAAGGTGTGATCAAGTTGCTATAAAAAAAACCTGTTTTAAAGAAATTATTATTGTTTAAAACAACATTTCTAAAATTTAGGTTTTTGATTCATATCCTATATAGGTATAAAGAAATAATAAGAGGGATGAAGAGAGAGAGAGAGAGAGAGAGAGAGAGAGAGAGAGAGAGAGTGAGTGAGAAAGAGAGACAAGTGAGGAAACCGAGATATGAGATAGAAAGAGAGATAAAAGTAAGTACACAATAAACAATGATACATTGAAAACAAAATAATGACATGTTGTAGTAACAAATAAATAAAAAGGAATTTTAAGAAAGGTAAAATAAATCGTGATTAGCGTTTCCAAAGTTAGAAAAATACAGAAGAATGGTAAGAATAGAGGGTGGGTGAAGAAAAAGGTGTAAAAACTATCAGGAAAACCTACAATAGAAAAAACCAAACGAGAACGGAGAGTTAAACTAAAACAATGTTATTTTGTTGAATAAGAGTTTTATTAACAATAACAATATACGAGATACAATGAATGCCCAAAGCTGGGCTATTAAAAGGCACAATATGTTGACGCTATTTTTACACCCGGTTGCTTTGTTACGGTAAAACATACCTCCAATCCCCGACGGCTTTAATACAGACATAATGTGTTCATACAGTCCCCGCGTCTTTTCAAAAAAATGAAAGAAAACGGTTCTATTGTGCACGCTCGTGGTTTAATCAAATTATGCTTTTCAAATGAAAATTTCACAAAGCAATATATAACCCCATTTTTTTTATAAACCTGAATTCGTAAATTCATTTTAAGATTTAATCAGATGAGTGCTCCACATTTTAAGTGAAACAAAATAGCAGTATTATCATGTAAAACTATTGAATTATAGGGTAATTTTATTTCAGATATTATGATAAAAAAAATTGAAATATATATCATGACGTTATCCAGGAGTAGTTCGGTTTGAGATGAATTAAATTACTGAGGCCATGTCAGTAATGTGGACTTAAACAGAAAGAAGGAAATCTAAGATTAAGACCACACTTACGATTTTTGAAGCTGGAGGCTCAGCGTGAACAGACGCTACATTTATAGACAGACTGTAAAGGGAAGACGGCAGTAGCGGCTAGTGGGCAGGTTTCACGGTTCCACAACCCCCAAACCAGAGACCAATAAAAAAATAATAAATTGATTTATTATATTAGAATTATATACATTATTACGAGCGATAATTCATCATATAATTATCCATCATTATAAATAATAATAAAAATGTCAGAGTCGCAGAAAACATGTGAACGTTTGCCCAGTCGCAGACAGTCTCGTTCGGCTTGGTTGCAGGGAAACCTTCAACACATACTGACGAAAAGCATTGGCAGGTCCAGACACACTAAAACAGTCAGGCAGCACCGTAAGACTCCATTAGGTTGCAAACGGGCTGCAACCTCAGGGGTGTTCGATTAAGATCGGTTCCGCCCGAAGAGAAGCATCTCCGCTCCGCTTTGAGTTTGTTGACATTCACAGTTAAGAATGAATTGAAATGGGTTTGTTAATAAATAAACCCATGACTTGAGATTCGGTGTCTTGAATAAGTAAAAATAAAATAAAAAATGCCAATATATTTCCTTCAGTAGAATAAATCGCAAAGTATTAAGCAGTACCTATCTATTTTCCCTATAACAGCCCCTTAAGTTTTTATTATTACGATTGCTTTGCTTTAAAAAAACTAACACTTTACGATCTGCAACCCCGATAGGTTTTAGGCACTCATTTAGGTTTTTACACTCAGCTTATTCCCGCGCCTATGACAGTTGATGCTGTTATTCCCACGGAATCCAAAAGAATCTTTCCAGTGTGTGGAGTGTGGGAGGATTACTTCAGACATGGATACATTTGTGTCTTGCCAGCTAGGCGGCGTTGCTTGAAAAGAAGCTTCTACATACACGGTTTAGTGTGGCCACCGCCAGGCGAGTTTTGAATTCGCTTCTTTTCATTCTGAGAGTCCAGCTTCAGAAAAAGCAAGTATTGCCGTAGCTTAGGCGCGAATGTAATTAGAGAAAGACATCAGCAGTTCTTGTATTGTGGTGCCCAATATGTTTGCTGGATGACCTGGGTAAAGGTTTTAGGAAGAATTATGAAAACATCCTCAAAACATATCACTGGATTAAGGAACCAGTTTGCTAAAATTAATTAAAATTTTATAAAATCCTTAGTATATTTCTACAAAATTTTATTTGTAAAACCGGAATTTTTACCTAAGGTTGAGCGATTGTGAAATATTACATTAGTTTATCTTTTGTAGCCGAAACAAAAACTAGTATGGCTTCATTAAACAACGATTCTTGCTGATTTTATTTGTTTGTTTCTATTAAATGTAATTTTGTTTTACAACAAAGTGATAATCCAATATGAGTTGACAATAGATTTTGTAGAAACAATCAAAATTAATTAACAAACTTAATTAAAACGTTTTCAAAAGAGATCTTTTAAAAAGATATCTTTATTGAATAGGTCGATTGGTTTGACGGAAATTAATAATTATTTCACTATAAAATGTATTTATGCTTAAAACAAAATTAATGGGAGATATTAGTATGTTCCTCAAAAACTTTCGACAAATTCTAAAATGCGTTACGATAAAACTTTCAAGATGAAAAATCTTCGATTTTATGTAGTGTTTGGCGTACATATTTAGTGATTTTGTATATTTAATTGTTTAAATAATTACAATAAAAATTTCCTTCCAACAAACGTGTTTTCAAGAAATTTCATGAACTATCTAAATTTTATCGTTTTTATCGAGGAAATATATTAGAAGACCGACGAAAGGTCTAGACATTCTGGATAGAAGATGACGATTAGCGTTACAGTCACTGAATGACAGATATTAAAAAAAAAATTAAATGATGAAATTATTTGGTAAGAAATAATATAAAAGGAACAGCACATGATAGAGTTATTTTAAACAAAAATGAGGAATGAAAAATTCACCGTAAAAGGGTAATATATGTGAAGAAAAGTAGATTGAATTATTAAAATGTAGGACGAAAAATGTTAAAAAAAGAGTTATTCCGAACAAAATTAAAAGATGGGATTAGGGTAAATGGATAATGTACGCTAGGTAAATAGATCGAGTTGTTAAATAATCTGCTGAAGATCGTAGTAAAGGCAACAATGAACAAAAGGGATATTCTCGAAAAAGATAAGGTATGATTTTATGGTAAATAGATCATACATGCTTGAAAAATTTAATGAAATGAATAAAATGTCTGCAGAAGTATATACTGGAGCGACCAATGAACGGTAGACGTATTCTCCACAGAAGAATGAGAGTGAAAACGTAAAGTAATAGATCACATAAGCAGAGTGAAGCGGGATTAGTAAATACAATGTCTGCAGAAAATGATATAAAGGCTGCAACGTACAGAAGAAATTTTTGACTAAAGATGATGGATTACTCTAATAATCTACGCAATGTGAAAAATATATACTGAGAGAAACGGGTGGAGTGAATGAAATTTCTGCTGAAGGGTGATATGGAAGGAGCAATGAACGGAAAATATACTCTTTACAGAATATGTGTGCAGATTTTATAGTTATGGATCTACAAACCATTATCTATATATATGGTACTGAGTGAAAAGGGTGGAATGAATGAAATTTCTGATGAAGGCTGAAATGGAAGGAGCAAAAAACGGGAGATATATTCTCCACAGAATATGAGTGAAGTTTTTATATTTGAGAGAAATGGTAGGAGTCAATAAAATTTCTGATGGAGGCTGAAATGGAATGAACAACGAACGGAAGATATATTCTCTACAGAATAAGAATGAGGACTTTATATATGAGAGAAACGGGTGGAGTGAATGAAATTTCTGATGGAGGCTGAAATGGAAGGAAGAACGAATGGAAGATATATTCTCTACAGAATATGAGAGAAGTCATTATATTTGAGAGAAACAGGTGAAGTGAATGAAATTTCTGATGGAGCCTAAAATGGAAGGAAGAACGAATGGAAGGTATATTCTCTGGAGAATATGAGTGATGACTTTATATTTGAGAGAAACGGGTGGAGTGAATAAAATTTTTGATGGAGGCGGAAATGGAATGAACAACGAACGGAAGATATATTCTCTACAGAATATGAGAGAAGTAATTATATTTGAGAGAAACGGATGGAGTCAATGAAATTTTTGATGAAGGCTGAAATGGAAAGAACAATGGACGAAAGATAAATTCTTTACAAAATATTGTTGAAGTCTTTATATTAATGGATCATACGTGCTTAGTGAAAAGGGAGGAGTGGTTGAAATGTCTGCTGAAGGAACAATGAACAAAAGCGATGTTCTCAAAAGAATAAGAGTGAAGCCTTTACAGTAATGAATCACATACTGAGAGATACGGGAGGAGTGAATTAAATTCCTGTTGAAGGATGGAATGGAGGGAAGAATATATAGAAGAAGTGTTCTCGACACAAGATTTCTACTGGATAAGGCCATGGAAGGAAGAATACACTGAAGAGATATTATAAACAGAAGTTAATGGATAAGTGGTGTAACTGAGTCATGCTTTCTGAGAAAAACGGATTGAAATAATGAAATTTCTGATGAGAATACACTTGATTAGGCAATGAATGGAAAATATATAAACAGATAATAACTAATAACCTTACGGTAATTATGTTGTATTTAGAGAATAATCACATTGAATTAAAATATTGAATTGAATAAGAGTCTGTCTTTATGTATAAATCGGTTATGTATGATTCAGTAAACACGCTTTAGTTTATTATTGAAAATTCATAATACTATGAGCATTACCATTGTTTTATTTATGGCGGAGTTAAGAATTAAAATCAATTCCCACAAACCTAAATATTACCTAAACTGCAAATGGCAAACGTTGTTATATTTAGACCAATCTCTTACAGCCTTTTTCAGTTGTATTTGCAATTTAAATTTGTATTGGAAATTAAATTCAATTGTATATAATAAGCAATGTTTTGTTTGGTAGTATGTGTGTTATGGTACTAATATATTGATTAACAATTTTAAATTTATTATGAGTCTAAAAAACCTGTTAAAAATACTTTAATTAACAGATATATGCGTAAATATTGTTATGAAAAAATATATACAATATGTCTTTTACAGAAATCTAAAATTTGTTAGAAAATGACTTATGAAAGAAAAATATACAGAAAGTAATATTCAATGTTTGCTTATAATTAAACATAAATACACTGTATTTAATTCCTCACAACACATGGAGCCAGGCCGAAGGACGAATATGACACAAGCATGAAAAGAACGATACACGAAACACACGTGAAACAACACTCCGATGTGTTTAAGAACATAGATAAATTAATAATGAATATAAGGAAAGAGAGAGCAATAGCAGACTGCGCAGTCGTAGTATTGATTACTACGAGGGGTGGCGTTCGGACCCAATTAGCCGCGTTACCTTTTTACAAAGAAACAACATAACTAATTCGCTTAGCCAAGTCCGAAAAGGGGCTTGTTTCTGTAACGTAGGACATCATCAAAGCCATAAGTGGGTTTATGAGTTTTATATTTATTGTAATACAACCAAACAAACAAACAAACAAACACACACACACACACACACAAACACAAACACACACACACACACACACACACACACACACAAACACACACAAACACACACACACACATAGACATAGACACACACACACACACACACACACACACACACACACACACACACACACACACACACACACACACACACACACACACACACACACACACACACAAACACACACACACACACACACAAACACACACAAACACACACATACAAATACATACACACACATTCACAGGTTATTTCTCCAAAGTAAAAAAACCAAATAGGCGTCACATATTCCTTATTTAGGCCTACATCCCTTTATTTATTGTTCATCTATAACCAGGGAAACTTTGTTCTATTTCTACGGGTAAAATTCTCCGAAACATGATTAACATCCTCCGCTTAACCAAGATTGTACTTATTATACTATAGTTTCGGTTACAGAAAGAAGGTCCTTTACATTAAAGCCTAGGAAAAACTGATTTCGTCTAGACTACCCTTCATTCCACGCCTAAACTTGATTGTGCCTCTCATCCTTCTAAACTATAACAATTGAAAATAAACGCAGAACCACAATTAAAGAGCAACAACAAAATAAAAAGTAATATTAAAAAAATTAAACCCATGTGATCCATTTTGGTGAAAAAATTCACTCTTATTACAGGGAAATTACAAAATAAACTAAGGTCATTACGAATTGGGTTTCTTTAGGGAGGACCGAATCCAAAGCTCTTATAATCAGTCAAATGTCAGTCGGCCTGCTTGCCAAGTAATAAACTAAAGGCCACGGCAAAAGTTAATTAAAATAGTGCCTTATATTACAGTGAGTGAATGGTAATAAAGGATTAGGCCTACTGTATTTAATATGTGAAGATGGAATCAAATAGTATGAGTAATAATAGTAATAAATATAAAGGTAAAAGTCTACTAACGGTCCCACGCCTATATTTTTCTTTTCACATGTGTTTACATTACAATGTAAACAATAATTAATTTGCATCAAAAATAACAACCCATAATATTGGTTACAATCTACGTTAAAAATTGCTATACAAACATAACCTCTGTGCAATAATTTTCGTATATAAAATAATTGATGATGAATAATCGCTTTGTTATAAGACATTGAAAAACTATATCAAAATATAGCTATAATTATGCAGTAATGTTAGAGTTTTTTTAAGTTTACTAACATCAACAAAAGGAACGTAGAGCAAACGCGTTTAAACAGACTGTATTTTCCCTGTTTCTCGTTAACAAAGATTTAATGCATATATTGTCGTCGATACAGAAGGCACTACATTGTGTAAAGGCGATGCCTATAATGGAAATTTCATTTTGGTGTGTTTTTGTATTTCAACTTTACATCCTTTATTTCTTTTATAATTTTATTGAAAATAGCAAAAACGTATACTGTTAAAATGGGTTTGATTTTATAAAATGTATTAAACTTTTTGAAATTGTCATAACGTTAAGTGACCTCTTCATTACTTTGCAAAGTGATTATAGCTTAATTCATTACAAAAAAAAAGTCCCAATCGGAAACTATGTAGCTTCATAACGTTAAGTGACCTCTTCATTACTTTTCAGAGTGATTATAGCATATTTCATTACAACAAAATATATCCCAATCGGAAACTATGTAGCTTCATAACGTTAAGTGACCTCTTCATTACTTTGCAAAGTGATTATAGCTTAATTCATTACAAAAAAAAGTCCCAATCGGAAACTATGTAGCTTCATAACGTTAAGTGACCTCTTCATTACTTTTCAGAGTGATTATAGCATATTTCATTACAACAAAATATATCCCAATCGGAAACTATGTAGCTTCATAACGTTAAGTGACCTCTTCATTACTTTGCAAAGTGATTATAGCTTAATTCATTACAACAAAATATGTCCCAATCGGAAACTATGTAGCTTCATAACGTTAAGTGACCTCTTCATTACTTTGCAAAGTGATTATAGCTTAATTCATTACAACAAAATATGTCCCAATCGGAAACTATGTAGCTTCATAACGTTAAGTGACCTCTTCATTACTTTGCAAAGTGATTATAGCTTAATTCATTACAAAAAAATATATCCCAATCGGAAACTATGTAGCTTCATAACGTTAAGTGAGCTCTTCATTACTTTGCAAAGTGATTATAGCGTATTTCATTACAACAAAATATATCCTAATCGGAAACTATGTAGCTTCAATGTAAAAAAATATTGTTTTACAAGAAAAAATATAAATGAAAGACTTTATATATATTAACTCATTTAGAATTAGATTCAGCTCTACCCTTATAACTATTTAAAATGATTTGGGGTTAGTACTTATTGTATGTTAGGCTTTATAAGAGGTGGATATATATATATATATATATATATATATATATATATATATATATATATCACTTGATGAAACAATAGTTCTTTTCCTCTTTTAAATGAATGCTGCATATTTTACGATGTTACTTTAGCCAACTGTTTTATTCGTATTGTATTTGATGGCAGTGCAGTGAATGGACTGCAGTGATTGATACAGACTGTTACTCGTTTCTTAGAATAAATGTATTATTCTGTAAAATGGGGTTTTCTACCAGAGATTGAAGCAGGTTTCGTATAGGTAAAGCTCTAAGGATATTGGGTCGCTTTGAATGATTGTTTTGTATTGGAATAATCTTTTTGTTTAACTAAACACAATACTTGAGTAGAAGTGCTTCTGTATAAAAAGTGTTGAGTTGACTAGAGATAAGTAAGAATTTTCCAAATATGAACACGGCATTAGGGTTATTTAAAAAAGATTGTTTTCTTTAATGTTTTAAGTTGTATTAGGTTGAAATTAAATTGCTATCTTCAGAGATAAATAAATAATTTCAAATCAACCGAACCCTTTACAGTTCACAACAACCAAGACAAATCATGTCGTTTATTCATTATGGATTTTAGCTCGCAAATGGAAAATAATCACATTGCCATAAACAGACTACAAACACGACGACGTTCTACGAAATTATTCGCTAACAAGATTTGATAGACTTTTCTCTTCGCCACTTGAAGTGCTTTTGTTTAAATGTCAATTTCTCGGATTATAGAACCGCTCTATATCAATACATTTATACACACAAAATGTTAAAACCGTTATTTAAAAACAACATCTGATGTAACACAGCAACTTAATTGAACGGATATAATACAATTTGCTGTAGCTGTAACGGTTTTATTCAGATTGCATTTACATAGATCCACCACCTCTGGAATTATCACTATTTATTAGGAATATACTGTGGTTGAGTTTAATAATAAATACACAAACACCTCTTTACCACAAACTTTCTTTATTTTACCCTTATATACGTTTCAGTTACCAAGTAACCATCCTCAGAGGGATAACATACAAAGACGGATTGAGTCTTTGTATGTTATCCATCTGAGGATGGTTACTTGCTAACTGAAACGTACATAAGGGTAAAATAACGAAAGATTGTGGTTACGAGGTTTTTGTGTATTTATTATTCTGGAATTATGGTTTGATAGTTCTTAAGTATACCCTCCAGTTACTTTTAGTTGAATGCATTTTGTATAACAGAGTACAAAATACGCTATTTGGTGAATGTAAATGATCACCTCAGATAAACATCGAGGCATTCATATATTTTAAGCATCGCTGGGTCGATGCCAGCTGAGCCGTTGATTGTAAGTTGCAATAAATATCTTTCAAGTGGTTAGACACCTCTCTTTGCTACGCTTGCTTCAGGTAAAATACTTTACGATCGCTTTACCATACAGCTGTAGAGTAAGTCGGGGTAAGAGTGCGCGTGGGGTAAGAGTACGAAGGGGGGGGGGAGGATTTTAACTTTGTGTTTGCACCAGTTGGTACTACTGAGTGTTAGCTGATGCGAGATGTTGTTTATGTCATTGCTACGAAGTTTGGTGTTTTTGAAGTGATTACTCTATTCACAATGAGGCAAGAAGTGTTTACAACTAATTTGATCTAATATTTAAGTGTTTAGGAATTAGAGTAAGTTATTTCAACTAATAATTCAACCGTTTTAAACCTAAATTATTTCAAAAGCCTCTGAATTCTCTACATAACAACATGGGTTTTTAGTTACCTCTTTGGTCACACAGAGCAGCAGCACCCTGCAAATGAAAATACTACATGTGGGGCAAGAGTTCGCACGACCTTAAGGGGCAAGAGTACGCATGCGTATTTTTGCCCCGTTCATTTATATTTAATGAAGAATGTTATTCAACCTTTTTATTTAAAACATACATTTAAGTTTCAGACTTGTTTCAGGTTTGGCTACAGGCCTTCCAGAAGCATGTTGTTTCTTCTCACTCAAATCCTGTTCTTCTAGTCTTAGACAATCATGGTTCGCATATTTCTATTCCATCTATCTTATACTGCAGACAACATAGTATTCACCTACTATCCATACCTCCTCACAGCAGCCACAAAATGCAGCCCTTAGACAAATTTTTTTTAAACGTCTAAAAGAATATCTCAGTGTATTGTCGGACAACTGGCTTATCAACCATTCTGGGCGAGTTATAGCCCAATACCAGATAGCCGAAATATTTGGACAAGCGTATGAGAAGACATCTACAATGGGAAAGGCAATAAACGGATTCCGAATTTGTGGAATCTTCCCTGTTAATCGTAACGTGTTCTCAGAAGATGATTTCCACCCATGCTCAGCTACAGATCAACCCTTGCCTACAGGTAACACATCACAGAACACATCTGAATCTTGCAATATCCCAACTGCTATGAACCTCAACGCTTCAACTTCAACAAAAGGACAAAGTGTAGACCTAGCTGATTGTTATGCCTCTCCCAAAACGGTAAGAAGCTCAAAAAAGAAAGAACAAGAAACAAAAATCGGAAATTGTAACCAGTTCTCCCTTTAAAGCCCAGTTGATTGCTGGTGAGAACAAAAAAAATTCAAGCAAAAGTGAAACTATTAGAAACGCTAGCGAAAAAAGAAGTTGGACTTCACTTCATCAAAAAATCCAAAGGTAAACGACCAACTCACCAACCCAGTACATCGAAAGATAAAGTAGCCTGTCCTGCATGTGAAGAGGAACCACTTCATCGAACCACCAGAAGAGGACTGGATTCAATGCAATAAATGCAAGAATGGTGGCATGATGCATGTTCTAGTTACGAGGATGGGGTAAATTTCGTATGCGATTACTGTTGAGAATAATGTGAAATAACTTTCAATTGGTTTGAATAAGTTATTTTTTATAACACTCAATTGCATATGTAATTGTATTAATAAAATCTTTTAAAGGATATACTGCGTACTAGGCAAGAGTTCGCATATGTAATGTTTTTGTAAATATTTTTTCAAGAAAATTGTATGAAATATAAAAGCGTAAGTTTAAAGTATTTTGGTTAACAACTATTTGAAGATATTTTCCTAAAAGTTTTTGTTCGATCAACCATCAATTAAACTGTTTTTTATGGTTATAAACCTTAAGTGCGTGCTCTTGCCCCGTGTTACTCTACTTGTTTCAGAAGATCTTCATGCCCTTCCCTTATTTTACCTTTATCCACAAACCGCCCTTATCCTTTTCCTTCTAATAATAACCGAAGGCTATTCCATAGCAGCCTGATAGAAAATCTACTTTGATCCTGCACACATGGTGACAATATTCTTGGAAATCTCAGCTAATATTGCGGCCAAAGGGTGTTATTTCTCAATATCCTTTGCTATTCTTAATAGGGAAAATAGTAGTCGTACTATACAATGACCCTAAAGATACAATTTCATTATAAAATTGTAAACATACCAACCGGTAAATGGCAAACGTATTTAGTGTTTAAAGAATACATTTACATATAAGTACGAAGTCTTCTAGGGTAAATATTTGGGAACCTTAGGGTTAAAGAACATTATTTATCTGTCAGGTTCACATTCAATACACTGACAGGTCTTACGGTGCTCATTTTGTTCAATATTATTACCACTACAGGATCACTTTATATGCAATACGTTGACAATTGATTCTTACTAATCTTCTCACCCATCGAATCTATACTGTTAGCAGTGCGAGACCAATTCACAAGCTTTGGATTAGCAGGTGTTTCGCTGCTCATTTACTTTTCATAACTAGTAGTACACGATCACTTTATAAGTAATTCATTGACGATTGATTCTTCCTAATCTTCTCACCCATCGAATCTATACTGTTAGCAGTGCGAGACCAGTTCAAATACTTTGGATTAGCAGGTATTTCGCTGCTCATTTACTTTCCATAACTAGTAGTACACGATCACTTTATAAGTAATTCATTGACGATTGATTTTTCCTAATCTTCTCACCCATCGAATCTATACTGTTAGCAGTGCGAGACCAGTTCAAATACATTGGATTAGCAGGTATTTCGCTGCTCATTTACTTTCCATAACTAGTAGTACACGATCACTTTATAAGTAATTCATTGACAATTGATTCTTACTAATCTTTTCACCCATCGAATCTATACTGTCAGCAGTGCGAGACCAGTTCACAAGCTTTGGATTAGCAGCTGTTTCGCTGCTCATTTTACTCCTCATAACTAGTACTACAAGACCACTTTACATGTAATTCATTGACGATTGATTCTTCCTAATCTTCTCACCCATCGAATCTATACTGTTAGCAGTGCGAAACCACTTCACATGCTTTGGATTAGCAGGTGTTTCGCTGCTCATTTTACTCCTCATAACTAGTACTAC
Source organism: Prosapia bicincta (assembly GCA_036971475.1). Lineage (NCBI taxonomy): Eukaryota > Metazoa > Arthropoda > Insecta > Hemiptera > Cercopidae > Prosapia > Prosapia bicincta. Next base: position 180,645,765 of record JBAIZL010000002.1, read on the forward strand.
AAGTCCACATTACATGCAATTCATTGACAATGGTTTCTTACTCATCTCCTCACCCATCGAATCTATACTGTTAGCAGTACGAGACCAGTTCACATGATTTGGATTAGCATTTGTTTCGCTGCTCATTTTACTCCACATAACTAGTAGTACAAGATCACTTTACAAGTAATTCATTGACGATTGATTCTTCCTAATCTTCTCACCCATCGAAATTATACTGTCAGCAGTGCGAAACCAGTTCACATGCTTTGGATTAGCAGGTGTTTCGCTGCTCATTTACTTTTCATAACTAGTAGTACAAGATCACTTTACAAGTAATTCATTGACAATGAATTTTTACTTATCCTCTCACCATCGAAACCATACTGTTTGCAGTCCGTAACCGATCACAAGCTTTGGATTAGCATTTGTTTCGCTGCTCATTTTACTCCACATAACTAGTAGTACAAGATCATTTTACAAGTAATTCATTGACAATGAATTTTTACTTATCCTCTCACCATCGAAACCATACTGTTTGCAGTCCGTAACAGATCACAAGCTTTGGATTAGCAGGTGTTTCGCTCTCCTTTTACTCCACATAACTAGTAGTACAAGATCACTTTACAAGTAATTCTTTGACAATGGTTTCTTACTCATCTCCTCACCCATCTAATCTATAGTGTTAGCAGTGCGAGACCAGTTCACATGCTTTGGATTAGCATTTGTTTCGCTGCTCATTTTACTCCACATAACTAGTAGTACAAGATCACTTTACAAGTAATTCATTGACAATGAATTTTTACTTATTCTCTCACCATCGAAACCATACTGTTTGCAGTCCGTAACAGATCACAAGCTTTGGATTAGCAGGTATTTCGCTCTCCTTTTACTCCACATAACTAGTAGTACAACATCACATTACAAGTAATTCTTTGACAATGGTTTCTTACTCATCTACTCACCCATCTAATCTATAGTGTTTGCAGTGCGAGACCAGTTCCCATGCTTTGGATTAGCATTTGTTTCGCTGTTCATTTTACTCCACATAACTACTAGTACAAGATCACTTTACAAGTAATTCATTGACAATGAATCTTTACTTATCCTCTCACCATCGAAACCATGCTGTTTGCAGTCCGTAACAGATTACAAGCTTAGCATTAGCAGGTGTTTCGCTGCTCATTTTACTCCACATTACTAGTAGTACAAGATCACTTTACAAGTAATTCATTGACAATGAATTTTTACTTATCCTCTCATTATCGAAACCATACTGTTTGCAGTCCGTAACAAATCTCAAGCTTTGGATTAGCAGGTGTTTCGCTGCTCATTTTACTCCACATAACTAGTAGTACAAGATCACTTTACAAGTAATTCATTGACAATGAATTTTTACTTATCCTCTCACCATCGAAACCATACTGTTTGCAGTTCGTAACAGATCACAAGCTTTGGATTAGCAGGTGTTTCGCTGCTCATTTTACTCCACATAACTAGTAGTACAAGATAAATTTACAACTAATTCATTGACAATGAATTTTTACTTATCATCTCACCATCGAAACCATACTGTTTGCAGTCCGTAACAGATCACAAGCTTTGAATTAGCAGGTGTTTCGCTGCTCATTTTACTCCACATAACTAGTACTACAAGATCACTTTACAAGTAATTCATTGACAATGAATTTTTACTTATCCTCTAACCATCGAAACCATACTGTTTGCAGTCCGTAACAGATCACAAGCTTTGAATTAGCAGGTGTTTCGCTGCTCATTTACTTTTCACAACTAGTAGTACACGATCACTTTATAAGTAATTCATTGACAATTGATTCTTACTAATCTTTTCACCCATCGATTCTATACTGTTAGCAGTGCGAGACCAGTTCACAAGCTTTGGATTAGCAGCTGTTTCGCTGCTCATTTTACTCCTCATAACTAGTACTACAAGACCACTTTACATGTAATTCATTGACGATTGATTCTTCCTAATCTTCTCACCCATCGAATCTATACTGTTAGCAGTGCGAGACCAGTTCACATGCTTTGGATTAGCAGGTGTTTCGCTGCTCATTTTACTCCACATAACTAGTAGTACAAGATCACTTTACAAGTAATTCATTGACGATTGATTCTTCCTAATCTTCTCACCCATCGAATTTATACTGTCAGCAGTGCGAAACCAGTTCACATGCTTTGGATTAGCAGGTGTTTCGCTGCTCATTTACTTTTCATAACTAGTAGTACAAGATCACTTTACAAGTAATTCATTGACAATGAATTTTTACTTATCCTCTCACCATCGAAACCATACTGTTTGCAGTCCGTAACAGATCACAAGCTTTGGATTAGCAGGTGTTTCGCTCTCCTTCTACTCCACATAACTAGTAGTACAAGATCACTTTACAAGTAATTCTTTGACAATGGTTTCTTACTCATCCCCTCAGCCATCTAATCTATAGTGTTAGCAGTGCGAGACCAGTTCACATGCTTTGGATTAGCATTTGTTTCGCTGCTCATTTTACTCCACATAACTAGTAGTACAAGATCACTTTACAAGTAATTCATTGACAATGAATTTTTACTTATCCTCTCACCATCGAAACCATACTGTTTGTAGTCCGTAACAGATCACAAGCTTTGGATTAGCAGGTGTTTCGCTCTCATTTTACTCCACATAACTAGTAGTACAAGATCACATTACAAGTAATTCTTTGACAATGGTTTCTTACTCATCTCCTCACCCATCTAATCTATAGTGTTAGCAGTGCGAGACCAGTTCCCATGCTGTGGATTAGCATTTGTTTCGCTGCTCATTTTACTCCACATAACTAGTAGTACAAGATCACTTTACAAGTAATTCATTGACAATGAATTTTTACTTATCCTCTCACCATCGAAACCATACTGTTTGCAGTCCGTAACAGATCACAAGCTTTGAATTAGCAGGTGTTTCGCTGCTCATTTACTTTTCATAACTAGTAGTACACGATCACTTTATAAGTAATTCATTGACAATTGATTCTTACTAATCTTTTCACCCATCGATTCTATACTGTTAGCAGTGCGAGACCAGTTCACAAGCTTTGGATTAGCAGCTGTTTCGCTGCTCATTTTACTCCTCATAACTAGTACTACAAGACCACTTTACATGTAATTCATTGACGATTGATTCTTCCTAATCTTCTCACCCATCGAATCTATACTGTTAGCAGTGCGAAACCACTTCACATGCTTTGGATTAGCAGGTGTTTCACTGCTCATTTTACTCCTCGTAACTAGTACTACAAGACCACATTACATGCAATTCATTGACAATGGTTTTTTACTCATCTCCTCACCCATCGAATCTATACTGTTAGCAGTGCGAGACCAGTTCACATGCTTTGGATTAGCAGGTGTTTCGCTGCTCATTTTACTCCACATAACTAGTAGTACAAGATCACTTTACAAGTAATTCATTGACGATTGATTCTTCTTAATCTTCTCACCCATCGAATTTATACTGTCAGCAGTGCGAGACCAGTTCACATGCTGTGGATTAGCATTTGTTTCGCTGCTCATTTTACTCCACATAACTAGTAGTACAAGATCACTTTACAAGTAATTCATTGACAATGAATTTTTACTTATCCTCTCACCATCGAAACCATACTGTTTGCAGTCCGTAACAGATCACAAGCTTTTAATTAGCAGGTGTTTCGCTCTCCTTTTACTCCACATAACTAGTAGTACAAGATCACTTTACAAGTAATTCTTTGACAATGGTTTCTTACTCATCCCCTCACCCATCTAATCTATAGTGTTAGCAGTGCGAGACCAGTTCCCATGCTTTGGATTAGCATTTGTTTCGCTGCTCATTTTACTCCACATAACTAGTAGTACAAGATCACTTTACAAGTAATTCATTGGCAATGAATTTTTACTTATCCTCTCACCATCGAAACCATGCTGTTTGCAGTCCGTAACAGATTAGAAGCTTAGAATTAGCAGGTGTTTCGCTGCTCATTTTACTCCACATTACTAGTAGTACAAGATCACTTTACAAGTAATTCATTGACAATGAATTTTTACTTATCCTCTCACCATCGAAACCATACTGCTTGCAGTCCGTAACAGATCACAAGCTTTGAATTAGCAGGTGTTTCGCTGCTCATTTTACTCCACATTACTAGTAGTACAAGATCACTTTACAAGTAATTCATTGACAATGATTTTTTACTTATCCTCTCACCATCGAAAGCATACTGTTTGCAGTCCGTAACAGATCACAAGCTTTGGATTAGCAGGTGTTTCGCTGCTCATTTTACTCCACATAACTAGTAGTACAAGATCACTTTACAAGTAATTCATTGACAATGAATTTTTATTTATCCTCTCACCATCGAAACCATACTGTTTGCAGTTCGTAACAGATCACAAGCTTTGGATTAGCAGGTGTTTCGCTGCTCATTTTACTCCACATAACTAGTAGTACAAGATCACTTTACAAGTAATTCATTGACAATGAATTTTTACTTATCCTCTCACCATCGAAACCATACTGTTTGCAGTCCGTAACAGATCACAAGCTTTTGATTAGCAGGTGTTTCGCTCTCATTTTACTCCACATAACTAGTAGTACAAGATCATTTTACAAGTAATTCATTGACAATGAATTTTTACTTATTCTCTCACCATCGAAACCATACTGTTTGCAGTCCGTAACAGATCACAAGCTTTGGATTAGCAGGTATTTCGCTCTCCTTTTACTCCACATAACTAGTAGTACAACATCACATTACAAGTAATTCTTTGACAAAGGTTTCTTACTCATCTCCTCACCCATCTAATCTATAGTGTTAGCAGTGCGAGACCAGTTCCCATGCTTTGGATTAGCATTTGTTTCGCTGCTCATTTTACTCCACATAACTACTAGTACAAGATCACTTTACAAGTAATTCATTGACAATGAATCTTTACTTATCCTCTCACCATCGAAATCATGCTGTTTGCAGTCCGTATCAGATTACAAGCTTAGCATTAGCAGGTGTTTCGCTGCTCATTTTACTCCACATTACTAGTAGTACAAGATCACTTTACAAGTAATTCATTGACAATGAATTTTTACTTATCCTCTCATTATCGAAACCATACTCTTTGCAGTCCGTAACAGATCTCAAGCTTTGGATTAGCAGGTGTTTCGCTGCTCATTTTACTCCACATAACTAGTAGTACAAGATCACTTTACAAGTAATTCATTGACAATGAATTTTTACTTATCCTCTCACCATCGAAACCATACTGTTTGCAGTTCGTAACAGATCACAAGCTTTGGATTAGCAGGTGTTTCGCTGCTCATTTTACTCCACATAACTAGTAGTACAAGATAAATTTACAACTAATTCATTGACAATGAATTTTTACTTATCATCTCACCATCGAAACCATACTGTTTGCAGTCCGTAACAGATCACAAGCTTTGAATTAGCAGGTGTTTCGCTGCTCATTTTACTCCACATAACTAGTACTACAAGATCACTTTACAAGTAATTCATTGACAATGAATTTTTACTTATCCTCTCACCATCGAAACCATACTGTTTGCAGTCCGTAACAGATCACAAGCTTTGAATTAGCAGGTGTTTCGCTGCTCATTTACTTTTCATAACTAGTAGTACACGATCACTTTATAAGTAATTCATTGACAATTGATTCTTACTAATCTTTTCACACATCGAGTCTATACTGTTAGCAGTGCGAGACCAGTTCACAAGCTTTGGATTAGCAGCTGTTTCGCTGCTCATTTTACTCCTCATAACTAGTACTACAAGACCACTTTACATGTAATTCATTGACAATGAATTTTTACTTATCCTCTCACCATCGAAACCATACTGTTTGCAGTCCGTAACAGATCACAAGCTTTGAATTAGCAGGTATTTCGCTCTCCTTTTACTCCACATAACTAGTAGTACAACATCACATTACAAGTAATTCTTTGACAAAGGTTTCTTACTCATCTCCTCACCCATCTAATCTATAGTGTTAGCAGTGCGAGACCAGTTCCCATGCTTTGGATTAGCATTTGTTTCGCTGCTCATTTTACTCCACATAACTACTAGTACAAGATCACTTTACAAGTAATTCATTGACAATGAATCTTTACTTATCCTCTCACCATCGAAATCATGCTGTTTGCAGTCCGTATCAGATTACAAGCTTAGCATTAGCAGGTGTTTCGCTGCTCATTTTACTCCACATTACTAGTAGTACAAGATCACTTTACAAGTAATTCATTGACAATGAATTTTTACTTATCCTCTCATTATCGAAACCATACTCTTTGCAGTCCGTAACAGATCTCAAGCTTTGGATTAGCAGGTGTTTCGCTGCTCATTTTACTCCACATAACTAGTAGTACAAGATCACTTTACAAGTAATTCATTGACAATGAATTTTTACTTATCCTCTCACCATCGAAACCATACTGTTTGCAGTTCGTAACAGATCACAAGCTTTGGATTAGCAGGTGTTTCGCTGCTCATTTTACTCCACATAACTAGTAGTACAAGATAAATTTACAACTAATTCATTGACAATGAATTTTTACTTATCATCTCACCATCGAAACCATACTGTTTGCAGTCCGTAACAGATCACAAGCTTTGAATTAGCAGGTGTTTCGCTGCTCATTTTACTCCACATAACTAGTACTACAAGATCACTTTACAAGTAATTCATTGACAATGAATTTTTACTTATCCTCTCACCATCGAAACAATACTGTTTGCAGTCCGTAACAGATCACAAGCTTTGAATTAGCAGGTGTTTCGCTGCTCATTTACTTTTCATAACTAGTAGTACACGATCACTTTATAAGTAATTCATTGACAATTGATTCTTACTAATCTTTTCACACATCGAGTCTATACTGTTAGCAGTGCGAGACCAGTTCACAAGCTTTGGATTAGCAGCTGTTTCGCTGCTCATTTTACTCCTCATAACTAGTACTACAAGACCACTTTACATGTAATTCATTGACGATTGATTCTTCCTAATCTTCTCACCCATCGAATCTATACTGTTAGCAGTGCGAAACCACTTCACATGCTTTGGGTTAGCAGGTGTTTCGCTGCTCATTTTACTCCTCGTAACTAGTACTACAAGACCACATTACATGCAATTCATTGACAATGGTTTTTTACTCATCTCCTCACCCATCGAATCTATACTGTTAGCAGTGCGAGACCAGTTCACATGCTTTGGATTAGCATTTGTTTCGCTGCTCATTTTACTCCACATAACTACTAGTACAAGATCACTTTACAAGTAATTCATTGACAATGAATCTTTACTTATCCTCTCACCATCGAAATCATGCTGTTTGCAGTCCGTATCAGATTACAAGCTTAGCATTAGCAGGTGTTTCGCTGCTCATTTTACTCCACATTACTAGTAGTACAAGATCACTTTACAAGTAATTCATTGACAATGAATTTTTACTTATCCTCTCATTATCGAAACCATACTCTTTGCAGTCCGTAACAGATCTCAAGCTTTGGATTAGCAGGTGTTTCGCTGCTCATTTTACTCCACATAACTAGTAGTACAAGATCACTTTACAAGTAATTCATTGACAATGAATTTTTACTTATCCTCTCACCATCGAAACCATACTGTTTGCAGTTCGTAACAGATCACAAGCTTTGGATTAGCAGGTGTTTCGCTGCTCATTTTACTCCACATAACTAGTAGTACAAGATAAATTTACAACTAATTCATTGACAATGAATTTTTACTTATCATCTCACCATCGAAACCATACTGTTTGCAGTCCGTAACAGATCACAAGCTTTGAATTAGCAGGTGTTTCGCTGCTCATTTTACTCCACATAACTAGTACTACAAGATCACTTTACAAGTAATTCATTGACAATGAATTTTTACTTATCCTCTCACCATCGAAACCATACTGTTTGCAGTCCGTAACAGATCACAAGCTTTGAATTAGCAGGTGTTTCGCTGCTCATTTACTTTTCATAACTAGTAGTACACGATCACTTTATAAGTAATTCATTGACAATTGATTCTTACTAATCTTTTCACACATCGAGTCTATACTGTTAGCAGTGCGAGACCAGTTCACAAGCTTTGGATTAGCAGCTGTTTCGCTGCTCATTTTACTCCTCATAACTAGTACTACAAGACCACTTTACATGTAATTCATTGACAATGAATTTTTACTTATCCTCTCACCATCGAAACCATACTGTTTGCAGTCCGTAACAGATCACAAGCTTTGAATTAGCAGGTATTTCGCTCTCCTTTTACTCCACATAACTAGTAGTACAACATCACATTACAAGTAATTCTTTGACAAAGGTTTCTTACTCATCTCCTCACCCATCTAATCTATAGTGTTAGCAGTGCGAGACCAGTTCCCATGCTTTGGATTAGCATTTGTTTCGCTGCTCATTTTACTCCACATAACTACTAGTACAAGATCACTTTACAAGTAATTCATTGACAATGAATCTTTACTTATCCTCTCACCATCGAAATCATGCTGTTTGCAGTCCGTATCAGATTACAAGCTTAGCATTAGCAGGTGTTTCGCTGCTCATTTTACTCCACATTACTAGTAGTACAAGATCACTTTACAAGTAATTCATTGACAATGAATTTTTACTTATCCTCTCATTATCGAAACCATACTCTTTGCAGTCCGTAACAGATCTCAAGCTTTGGATTAGCAGGTGTTTCGCTGCTCATTTTACTCCACATAACTAGTAGTACAAGATCACTTTACAAGTAATTCATTGACAATGAATTTTTACTTATCCTCTCACCATCGAAACCATACTGTTTGCAGTTCGTAACAGATCACAAGCTTTGGATTAGCAGGTGTTTCGCTGCTCATTTTACTCCACATAACTAGTAGTACAAGATAAATTTACAACTAATTCATTGACAATGAATTTTTACTTATCATCTCACCATCGAAACCATACTGTTTGCAGTCCGTAACAGATCACAAGCTTTGAATTAGCAGGTGTTTCGCTGCTCATTTTACTCCACATAACTAGTACTACAAGATCACTTTACAAGTAATTCATTGACAATGAATTTTTACTTATCCTCTCACCATCGAAACAATACTGTTTGCAGTCCGTAACAGATCACAAGCTTTGAATTAGCAGGTGTTTCGCTGCTCATTTACTTTTCATAACTAGTAGTACACGATCACTTTATAAGTAATTCATTGACAATTGATTCTTACTAATCTTTTCACACATCGAGTCTATACTGTTAGCAGTGCGAGACCAGTTCACAAGCTTTGGATTAGCAGCTGTTTCGCTGCTCATTTTACTCCTCATAACTAGTACTACAAGACCACTTTACATGTAATTCATTGACGATTGATTCTTCCTAATCTTCTCACCCATCGAATCTATACTGTTAGCAGTGCGAAACCACTTCACATGCTTTGGGTTAGCAGGTGTTTCGCTGCTCATTTTACTCCTCGTAACTAGTACTACAAGACCACATTACATGCAATTCATTGACAATGGTTTTTTACTCATCTCCTCACCCATCGAATCTATACTGTTAGCAGTGCGAGACCAGTTCACATGCTTTGGATTAGCAGGTGTTTCGCTGCTCATTTTACTCCACATAACTAGTAGTACAAGATCACTTTACAAGTAATTCATTGACGATTGATTCTTCCTAATCTTCTCACCCATCGAATTTATACTGTCAGCAGTGCGAAACCAGTTCAAATGCTTTGGATTAGCAGGTGTTTCGCTGCTCATTTACTTTTCATAACTAGTAGTACAAGATCACTTTACAAGTAATTCATTGACAATGAATTTTTACTTATCCTCTCACCATCGAAACCATACTGTTTGCAGTCCGTAACAGATCAAAAGCTTTGGATTAGCAGGTGTTTCGCTCTCCTTTTACTCCACATAACTAGTAGTACAAGATCACTTTACAAGTAATTCTTTGACAATGGTTTCTTACTCATCCCCTCACCCATCTAATCTATAGTGTTAGCAGTGCGAGACCAGTTCCCATGCTTTGGATTAGCATTTGTTTCGCTGCTCATTTTACTCCACATAACTAGTAGTACAAGATCACTTTACAAGTAATTCTTTGACAATGGTTTCTTACTCATCCCCTCACCCATCTAATCTATAGTGTTAGCAGTGCGAGACCAGTTCACATGCTTTGGATTAGCATTTGTTTCGCTGCTCATTTTACTCCACATAACTAGTAGTACAAGATCACTTTACAAGTAATTCATTGACAATGAATTTTTACTTATCCTCTCACCATCGAAACCATACTGTTTGTAGTCCGTAACAGATCACAAGCTTTGGATTAGCAGGTGTTTCGCTCTCATTTTACTCCACATAACTAGTAGTACAAGATCACATTACAAGTAATTCTTTGACAATGGTTTCTTACTCATCTCCTCACCCATCTAATCTATAGTGTTAGCAGTGCGAGACCAGTTCCCATGCTTTGGATTAGCATTTGTTTCGCTGCTCATTTTACTCCACATAACTAGTAGTACAAGATCACTTTACAAGTAATTCATTGACAATGAATTTTTACTTATCCTCTCACCATCGAAACCATGCTGTTTGCAGTCCGTAACAGATTAGAAGCTTAGAATTAGCAGGTGTTTCGCTGCTCATTTTACTCCACATTACTAGTAGTACAAGATCACTTTACAAGTAATTCATTGACAATGAATTTTTACTTATCCTCTCACCATCGAAACCATACTGTTTGCAGTCCGTAACAGATCACAAGCTTTGGATTAGCAGGTGTTTCGCTGCTCATTTTACTCCACATAACTAGTAGTACAAGATAAATTTACAACTAATTCATTGACAATGAATTTTTACTTATCATCTCACCATCGAAACCATACTGTTTGCAGTCCGTAACAGATCACAAGCTTTGAATTAGCAGGTGTTTCGCTGCTCATTTTACTCCACATAACTAGTACTACAAGATCACTTTACAAGTAATTCATTGACAATGAATTTTTACTTATCCTCTCACCATCGAAACCATACTGTTTGCAGTCCGTAACAGATCACAAGCTTTGAATTAGCAGGTGTTTCGCTGCTCATTTACTTTTCATAACTAGTAGTACACGATCACTTTATAAGTAATTCATTGACAATTGATTCTTACTAATCTTTTCACCCATCGATTCTATACTGTTAGCAGTGCGAGACCAGTTCACATGCTTTGGATTAGCAGGTGTTTCGCTGCTCATTTTACTCCTCGTAACTAGTACTACAAGACCACATTACATGCAATTCATTGACAATGGTTTTTTACTCATCTCCTCACCCATCGAATCTATACTGTTAGCAGTGCGAGACCAGTTCACATGCTTTGGATTAGCAGGTGTTTCGCTGCTCATTTTACTCCACATAACTAGTAGTACAAGATCACTTTACAAGTAATTCATTGACAATGAATTTTTACTTATCCTCTCACCATCGAAACCATGCTGTTTGCAGTCCGTAACACATTAGAAGCTTAGAATTAGCAGGTGTTTCGCTGCTAATTTTACTCCACATTACTAGTAGTACAAGATCACTTTACAAGTAATTCATTGACAATGAATTTTTACTTATCCTCTCACCATCGAAACCATACTGTTTGCAGTCCGTAACAGATCACAAGCTTTGGATTAGCAGGTGTTTCGCTGCTCATTTTACTCCACATTACTAGTAGTACAAGATCACTTTACAAGTAATTCATTGACAATGAATTTTTACTTATCCTCTCACCATCGAAACCATACTGTTTGCAGTCCGTAACAGATCACAAGCTTTGGATTAGCAGGTGTTTCGCTGCTCATTTTACTCCATATTATAAGTAGTAGTTCAAGATCACTTTACAAGTAATTCATTGACAATGAATTTTTACTTATCCTCTCACCATCGAAACCATACTGTTTGCAGTTCGTAACAGATCACAAGCTTTGGATTAGCAGGTGTTTCGCTGCTCATTTTACTCCACATAACTAGTAGTACAAGATCACTCTACAAGTAATTCATTGACAATGAATTTTTACTTATCCTCTCACCATCGAAACCATACTGTTTGCAGTCCGTAACAGATCACAAGCTTTGAATTAGCAGGTGTTTCGCTGCTCATTTTACTCCACATAACTAGTATTACAAGATCACTTTACACGTAATTCATTGACAATGAATTTTTACTTATCCTCTCACCATCGAAACCATACTGTTTGCAGTCCGTAACAGATCACAAGCTTTGAATTAGCACTTGTTCCGCTGCTAATTTTACTCCACATAACTAGTAGTACAAGATCACTTTACAAGTAATTCATTGACAATGAATTTTTACTTATCCTCTCACCATCGAAACCATACTGTTTGCAGTCCGTAACAGATCACAAGCTTTGGATTAGCAGGTGTTTCGATGCCAATTTTACTCCTCATCTCTGGCAGAACAAGATCCCTTTACATGCAGTATATTGGAAATTTCTTCTTTCTCATATTCTTACTTATCAAGCCTATAATATTAATGCAGCGAAACCTGTTCACATGTTGTCGATGATAGGTGTTTCGCAGCTAATTTTAATACTCATCTCTGGCAGTTATTTTTCACTTTACATCCATTAGATATGTTTCAATGATAATTTTACCAATCATCTCCGGCAGTACAAAATCAAATTACATGCAGTAATTTGACAAATGTTTCTTGCTCATCAAGCCTATAAAATTATTGTGCGAAGCCTGCTTACATGTTATGTGATTCACCGGCAATTTTACACCTCATCTCCGGCTGTACAAGATCACTTTACATGCAGTACATTGATAATTATTTCTAACTCATCTTCTTACTCCTCAAGCCTATCAATTAATTGTGCGAGACCAGCTCACATGTAGTGGAAGTTAAGTGTTTCTCTGTCAATATTACTACTCATCTCTAGCAGTAAAAGATCACTTTACATGCAGTATATTGGCAATTGCTTCTTACTCATCTTTTTACTCATCATGTTTACAAATTTAATTGTGTGAGACCAGCTCGCATGTAGTGGATATTAGGTGTTTCGCTGTCAATATTACTCCTCATCTCTAACAGTACAAGATCACTTTATATGCAGTATACTAGTAATTGCTTCTTACTCATCTTTTCACTCATCATGTTTACAAATTTAATTGTGCGAGACCAGCTCGCATGTAGTGGATGTTAGGTGTTTCTCTTTCCAATATTACTCCTTATCTCTAGCAGTACAAGATTTATATATATATATATATATATATATATATATATATATATATATTATATTAAATATGGTGATATGTTTTCTTGTAATATAGTTAATAAATTAAAAATATTTCAAAAACAAGAATACTTTTAATGAATATATTTATAAATATATTCATATATATAAATAGAATAAATATATTCATTAAAAGTATTCTTGTTTTTGAAATATTTTTAATTTATTGTATATATATATATATATATATATATATATATATAGAGAGAGAGAGAGAGAGAGATAGATAGATAGATAGATAAATATATATATTTATATGCATGATGAGTACGTGTTTATATATATATATATATATATATATATATATATATATATATATATGTATATATATATATATATATATATATATATATATATATATATATATATGTATATATATATATATATATATATATATATATATATATATATATATATATATATATATATATATGCCTGTTTTACACACATACACACACAAATTAAGCAATTAAATCCAGAGTGGATCATCTCTGAAAAAGGTCAGATGTTAGATAAGCGCTTAAAACTGCCTTATTTTACCCGGTTCTGAACGCCTAGATCGCGCCCAGCCTCTCTAGCGAGCTTCCTCCGTCTCACATGGGCATGCGGTTAGTATCCCTACCGCGAGTGAAGGAAATGGGATTGATTACCCATGTACCAAGGACATAAGTTCTTTCCATGGAGAATCAGGAGATAGTAAAATGAAACAATACGGTAAGTGTTGCGCTAAGAGAGGGGGAAAACGTGGCAAGAGAGAAACACTGCTAGGGAAACCCTAGCGACAGATCGTACAGTAAAACTAGGGGATAGGATATCCCTATTCTAAGGGATAGAATGGGTGTTACCTTGCAAATACCTTGTTAGTGAGACTTTCGTATTGCTTCTTCCTCTACCTAGTTGAAATTGAAATGGCAAGCAAGGCAAAATTAGTAACACAACTAGGTGGCTATGTGATTATTCGCAAAACCGTGTTTTGGAATAACAGGAATCTGCTTGTGCGTGAAGTACCTGCATGTCCACAAACGAAGAAGCGTATGTGTACACTGAGCAACATTGATATGTATACGAGTATCTTTGTGGCCACCCCTTACTGGAAGCGGGCTCGTTCTATCTTTTTTTTACCCGGGCCTGAGCCCCCAAAACCCGCCCAGCCCTCGTGGCAGCTTTTTTTTTTTTTTTTTTTTTTTTTTGGTCTGAGCCCCCAAAACCCGCCCAGCCCTCGTGGCAGCCAACCTCTAGCGAGCTACCTCCGTCTCACATGCGCATGCGGTTAGTATCCCTACCGCGAATGAAGGAAACGGGATTGATTGCCCATGTACCAAGCTCATAAGCTCTTTCCATGGAGAATCAGGAGATAGTGAAATGAAACAGTACGGTAAGTGTCGCGCTAAGAGCGGGATGAAAAAACCTGGCAAGAAAGAAACCCTGCCAGGAAAAATCCCGCGACAGATCATGCAGGAACCCTGGGGGCTTGGATCACCTTATACTAAGGAATAAGGAGAGGTATTACCTTGCAAATACCTTGTTAGTGAGTCTATGGTAGGAATGGCATGCGCCTCTTCTTCTGCTGCCTACTCGAAACTGAAAAGGCATGCAATCAAATTATTACTTCCGTTGGGGCTAAGCTGCGGCCCTGGAGATGTGCCCCTGCGTCACCTGGAACATAACTGTGAAGCAGAATTTATTAGTATGTATATTTTATTTTGGTGGTATGGTGTGAGCTAGGCGGTCAGTAAGGACAGCGGCCGTCTGTGTGTGTCGTGGGTGGGGTCATATCTACCCAGTGAGGAAATGAGTGTTGATGTTGTATGTGCGTGAGCCTGTTTGTAGAACTTTGTTGCTAAGTGTCGGAGGTGTTGTTTGATGAAAGGCACTTTTAAGTCAGTGTGAAGCAGTGTTAATCTTGTACATCTAGGTGCCTTCGTGATTATTCGCAAAACCTTGTTTTGGAATAACTGTAGTCTGCGTGTGCGTGTGTTACCTGCATGGCCCCAGACGGGTGATGCGTAAGTGAGTATGCTGCGCAACATAGATACGTATATAGTAGTGGCCGCCCGTAGTGAAAGTGGGCTTGTTCTGTTAAGCATAGGATATAGTTGTGTTAATCTAATTGTTGCTTTTTTTAACGTGTTGGTAATGTGAGGGTCCCAAGTCAGGCCTCTGTCGAGTATGACTCCCAGATATTTGACCTGGTTCCCCCAGTGAATGTCCTCGCCTAATAGTTTTAGAGGTGTGTTGAGTTGGTGTGTCCTACGTTTGGAGAGAAGCAAAGCCTGGCACTTGGCCACGTTCACCTTAACTCTCCAGTAGCTCAGCCATGATTCTAGTACTGTAAGGTGGTCCTGTAAATATAAGTGTATTAGATGTGGTTTCCATGACTGAGCGGATAACGCGGTGTCATCTGCAAATATGGCCACTTGTGTGTTGAGTGTTGTCGGTATGTCGTTGATGTCCTCGTGGCAGCTGATCCAATTTCTTTCCGTGCTGCTATCTATCAGAGAGTAGTGTAACTGCAATTAGACCACTCTGACAGAAAAAGGACATATTGCTATACCTACTTTTGCTTTTAATTCAATCTCTTTAAAAATGAGGATAAGCCCACTTTGATTCTAACCGACTTTTATAGTCTAATAATAACAATTTTTGGAATTAATTTTCAAAAAAATATTCGTCGTTATCATTTAAAAGTGCTACATTTGTCAATAATTTATAACAAAATACTGGAGTCAAGTAGCCTAAGACAATTAAAATATTACTTTAAAACATTAAATTAAATTCAACTGTGTATTATTTACTACTTATGATATATCCATTGTATTTAAACAATTAAAATTTAATATAAACTATATAATTTTTGTTTGTTTGCGACAAAAAAAGGTTTCGGTTTTATTTCACGTAACAAAAAAGAATGTTTACAAAATTTACTTAAAATTTGAGTTCTGAATACACATTTATAAATCAAAGAAAACAAACAGTTTCTTATAAATTCTATGGTGTAATATTTTCTTAAGCAGTTTGAAATATGAAGCTAGATTCAACAAGTTTTCTAATTAGATTTTTGCTGTCAGTGAAAGCGACGGTCATGGATAGCAAGCTGCTCGGTTTAAATGGAATTTATATTAATATCGATATTTTAAACGAAAGCAAACTTTACGTTTAGCTATTTAAAGGTTTCTTTAGAGAGAGTGAAAGGGTTTATAACGTTATAAGGCCGTATTGCCAAACCAATTATAACCGTTTTCGGCTGTTTGGAATCTCAGACCCGCCACTCACTGTCTTTAGGGCGATCTGAACCCTCTGTTAACCCTCCGTTCTTCTAGTCGGTACTGGTACCTGCTACTATATACATTGAGTGTGGCTTGTGCTCCATCAACGCAAAGAGGTAAATGGACATGGTATCCTGCACTGTGTGTTGCAGACTTCAACTCAAGTCAATGGTAGACTAGATCTAATCCCTCCAATTGTTTATCTACAGACGTCCCATAGTCCGCATGATGTAACCTGTCTTGTAGAAATTGACTGGCTCGAAAGTGCTTTAACACTTACAGCCGCCCGCAGCTCTTTCTTTAATGTGTCATGTGCTAGCATCCCCACTATTTGTACAATAAATTTGTTAAATTTATGTTTGTCACTACGCGTAAACAGTACGCTTATATTGTTTGTTTCTTTGCTTTTTAAAGAAATTATTTCGTATTTGATAACGATCTTTTTATTATTTTACGTACTTTTCAAATAACCAAAAAAAAAAAAAAATAGGAAATATTAATGAGGGCAAGAAAGTTAATTCATTTATTTACTGGTGCTAGTACGGGTCTCATTAATGAAATCTAAGTATTTAGATTTCGCAAATCGTAACAGCGTTTATATTTTTAATACTATACTAATCATATAGAGAGATATCAAAGGTTCTAAATTTCTTGTAGGTAGTAGGATTTTGAGAACTCTTGATGGAGTTGTAGATCTAATTCTCGTTATACAGTAGTTCCAGTCGGCTGAGAGTGAAATGGATTGCTTCAGTGTTAATGGGGTGGAACACAATAAGGAGCAGTTTAGGAAATATGCTTTTTGTGTTTTTGTTTCAAACACAAAATGTATGCCAACATGGGCACTGCACAGTTAGTTGCTTAAATTGGCAAATTTTACCAGTTAATATAAGCAAGTTTCATTTTTATATCACAATATATATAGTATTAAAAAAAATTGTAATTATTTTTCCAGCGCATTGGAGTTTTTTGTTTGACTTTAACGTCACGCCTTTAGAGTTATTGCTGTTTCACAAATTTACTTCATTGTAACACGCGCCAACAAGACATCCTCACTGAATCGAAATAAACACAACTCATTCCACCGTTATCTCCCGCTTGTGTCCCTCCCCAGTTTGTTTAACTACCCTCACTTTACTGTCCCTGGCTTGGCTGGATAATGCCTAAGGGTGACTTTGCATACGCTTACTATAAATGTACAAACAACATTTTATACTTGCATTTTATGACGTCATCGCTTCTAGCATATGGTTAATATTAGACTACATAAGCGCTAGCTTACATAATTATGTTTCTGTGTCAGTGCGTCGTAAGAAATTGAATTAATTTTTTTAACAAAATGAGATACTTTGTCAGAGTTAAGTACAACTCCTTACGGTTTTTGCAATCCTGGTTATTAGCGATACAAATGTGTATAACTGATACGGCTTTGCTAAAACTTTACCGAATCCATTGGAGGGAAGAATAAAGGGACAGTGAAAAACAACTTGCTACCACTATTGCAACTTTAATATGTATTAAAACTAGTGGACGCTTTTAAGGGTCCAACTGTTTAAACAAAATGTATATCGAGGTTTAAAAGATGTAAACGTAGTTTTGTAGCATAACTGATATATAGTTACGTATTATCAGATGTGTACGTGCGTGTGTGCGTGCGTTCGCGCACGCGTGTGTGTGTGTATGTGTGTGTGTAAGAGAGAGAGAGAGAGAGAGAGAGAGAGTGCGTGTAAAAGAAGAGAGAAAAATTTTACTGTTTCAATCATCACAAATTAACCTGTCAACGTCGTTTGCAATTATAATCACATAGACCCTATATAACTGATGAAATTATGATAAATCTAATTACCAAATAAATAACAGATCATTAATTAAACTAATATGAAAATGTCTAATTATCTCATGAGAAATATGGAAAGCCGGTTAGTTTATTTATTGGTCCGTAATGACTTTATAATCTTACTATTGTAAATGTTCTCTTACATTCTGCCCTTCCGCCAAGTTTTCTTACATTTCTTACTTTGTCTCTTAATTACGTTTCGTACTTATGTTCGGTTTCTTATGTCTCCTACTAATGGTCTGTTACTTACACTCCCTTACTCACGAATGTTACTTTCATCTCTTATTTACATTCTCCTATATCCTCTTACTTAAATCTATTACTTACATCTCTTACTTCCATCTGTTACGTTCTTTTGCTATCGTCGCTTACTTACTTTCTCTTATCTACTTCTCTTACTCACGTTTTTTACTTACGTATGTTATTTACTTAACTTGCTTAAATTCTCTTACCTACGACTCTTACTTACGTTTTATAGTTAAGACAATTATATCGATTACTTTCTTAGCTAATTTGAAGGTCATTTATCTATCCCTCTTATTTACGTCTCTTACTTACGACTTTCCTTACTGCTTTTACTACGTTTCTTACGTAAGTCTATTACTTACATCTCTTACTACCGCCTCTTATTTAAGTTTTCTTACTTAAGTTTTTGACTAGAATATCTTACTTCTGTCTCCTACTTAAGTTTTCTTACTCACATTCTCTTACCTGTGACTAATTACTTACGTTCTCTTACTTACATTCTCTTACCTATGACTGTTACTTTCGTTCTCTTACTTACATTCTCTCACCTATGACTGTTACTTACGTTCTCTTACTTACATTTTCTTACCTACGACTGTTACTTTTGCTCTCTTACTTGCGTATCTTACGTTCTCTTACTTAGGTTCTCCTACCTACACTCTCATACGTAACTCTCTTAGTTGTGTGTTAGCTTGTCTATTGGAATGAGAATAGTTTCTACTCTTGCCAAATGTTTTCTCAAGAAATACAGTGAGCTAAACTGTATTTACTCAATTTGTGCATAATTACGTGATATGTTTTTCCTCTTGCCATTCCAAATGTTCCTTTCACCCATAAAGACAGGCGAGTTATCTGGTTTAGACCTTCTTGTTCCATTTGTTATGTTTAGGCAGAACAATCAAGTATTCACGGCTGCTCTTGGATTTAGGGTAAATATAATTCCCTTAAAGTTTACTTAGCACCACAGTGGGAGGGTTAAAAATCATCATCACCATCCACATTAAAATTTTTTCACATGAATCTGTGATTCGATTTATTTATAAAGATTATTCCACATGTCTGAGTATTTTATTCAATGCTTGGAATCTAAAATCAGATTAGGCTATTTAACTATTTGGTAATCCTATTTATTATTCCTAACTCCACTCTAAAATGTGATTGAACCTGGACTTTAAGGTCAGTAGTAAAGTCCCAAAATTAAATGAGATGACAATAAATTCACTTCATACCAGTTAAATTGTTTGGTATTTGTATTGCTCTGAAGATAAACCGGCAAGCCACCTCCTTGGGGTCACGATTACAAATCCTTGTACTTGCTCACCGTAAAATTGACAATTCCTCTTTCTATTCAGATTTACCAAACATTCAATCGTTATATTTTATCTAGAATTTTATTTACGATTTACTACAGTTTACTATGTTTCCTACAGTTTCGTTAAATATTTTTCTCATAGCCTTAATTTGAAAAAATTCTAGTCCTTGGTCGATATTTTCTTTGTATAATAATTATTAAATATTCCACCGCTATTCACAAGCACAAGCTGCTGTCTGTAGTTCTCGGTTTATAATGGTCATAAACGTTTTATGTAGACAACAATAGCGGTCGGGATTAGCGTGCACCGCCTCCGGGATTATATTTTAGTGCAACGTTATGCTCAAGGTTTTGCCCTGTTGGCTGGAAGTATTTATTATGAGAGAGGCTTTTAAAAAGAAAAGATTTGTTAGAGTGAACTATTTGGTATTGAGAAATATTTGTAAGATACAATTTTTTAAGAACGTCAAGAATTTCCAAAGAGAGAAGTATTTCTAGGAGAAATTATTAGTTACATACAGAAATAAGTGTTACATAAAATTATTTGTTAGAGGGAACTATTTCTTACAGAGACGTATTTGGTATTTAGAAATATTTGTCAGATACAAGCTTTTGAGAACGTCAAGAATTTGTAAAGATAGAAGTATTTGTAGGAAGGAGTATTCGTGTTATACAGAATTAACCGTTGCATAATAGTATTTCTTGGATAAAAGTATTTGTAAGACAGGATCTTTTAAGAGAAAATTATTTATTGGGGAAAATGTTTTGTAAGTGAGACATATTTGTAACTTAAAAGTAATTATTGTTATTCACTAAGAACCAGGTTTTAAGAGTAATTTCTTTAAAACCATTAGTTTCTTGTTTCTTGAGTAGTAGGCCTATTCTTTAAAGAGCAATGTTTAAGGAAAAGAAGTGTTAAACGTAGGTAATGTTAAAACGTGATATTTGTGAAAGTGCAGTGTTTCTTAATAATAGCTGTAAAATATCATTGTTATAACCAGATCTTTTTCGTTATGCTATTTTATTCTTCAAAATTTTAAAAGATTACTACTTTTTCTTACATTAATGAATGACTTACAGGTAATTTTTATAGGACTACCAATGTGTAGAACTCACCCAATAAGCCTCAATGGTTTTGAAATAAAATTTAATTGGTTTTTTCAATCAATATATTTTTCTAGAAGTGTTTTACGAATATTATAATTTAATATTAAAAAATTAGAAACATTTACAATAGCATAGGTCAAAGTATGGCTAGTTAAACATCTTAATAACTCCCAAATCTGAGAAAATAAAAAAAGTACTAAAAACAATCAGGATGTGATTGAACCTCATGATGACGGTGTAAACATAATGCCAAATAAGATTAAGTCAGAATAATTGCAACAAGTCTTCAAGAAAAAAAATTTCCTTCACAGTTTTGTTGTTAGTAGAATGTATTTATGTCGTACTTTAAAGAACTGGAAATGAAACCTTGTTTATTTTTATCACTATAAATTTACAGTTAGACCTAAAGTTATAACTATCTTATGCCTTTATTAAAATTTATTATTACACTTTTACCAAGTTTAAAGTTTACCAAGTTTACTATTTCTTTACGAGGACATATTGCACTGTATCTTTTGTGGCTGTGTGGGAGGTATGACTGTTTTTTCTGATAAGAGAACTTAGAACCACCAACATAAAGTCGAACCAATGCCTGAGCGTGTATGTAAACAAGCCGGGCTTTTGTTTTTAAAGCGACTTGTAATAAGATATGGTAGGCAAATGAAATGTTTCACTCAAATATCAAAGTCAGTAGTTTACGCTAAACAAAGTTAAAAGCAAAAATTTGTTTGCTTTAATGTTTTATTCTTAATACTTTCCCAAGCTCCACTTTCCAAATAATTATTTCTTTATGAGTTGCAATAGGACAGTTTTGCGAGTATTTTCTGTAAGAATTATTCTTAGAAATTAATAAAGTACGAGTTATATTGTAAAGGTTAGCTTATAGGACGTAAGAAACATCATCCACACTTTACACTAACGCTGTCAGAAATTCCTTCTGGGAAGAGGGTTATAGGTTTTGACACATCAAGGGGACTAGGGACTAAATCATACAAAGACTAAACTTTGAAAATTAAGTAAAACGTAATTGTAATGCTTAAAATTATCCACGAAAATAAATGGATTAAAATATGTAAGAAAATGTACAAGAATGTATTTTTTTGTTCCAATTAAATGCTTGAAAGAGATAAAAAAAGCTTAATAGGCTACTTTCAATTTTAATTTTCAAAAACTACAATCCTAAAAAGAAATACCGACTCTACGATATTTATTTAATTGTCTTGAGTTTCATCCTTTATGATAAGGAGATTTTTTATTGATATAAGTTACTGTTAGTTAATAAGATATCAGAAATATTATTTCTGGAATATGCTTACATGGCCAAATAAATTATGTAAATTGAAGTTATTTCGGGCATGTTTATCGTGTCCATATTTATGAACAGCAGTCAGTTTACTGTCAAATCGATTTATATTAAAAATATATCAAATACAAAATATTTGAATATATTTTGAGGGTTTTATAAAATTTTAATGAGATATTCATTACAAAACTGGACAAGTAATTGTTTACTTCTTCAATTCCATATATTAGCTCACACTCCCCTTACATATATCGTGTACAAAATTTCAACCCTTAATCAAATACATTTTTTTAAATCTAATTAAGTTTAAATACATTTTGTTAACCTGTAGTGGATAACAATTGATGTTAATACAATTTTTCAAATATTTATTCATTAATTAAATTTAAAAAATTTAATGCCTTGGTCGGATTCAAACTGAACTACATGTTTAAAATCCAGCACTTTGGCACTTTCCGTAGCTATAAATGTATTACTTAAAGATGTATATGAAATTATAAGAAGAAGGTTGCTTGTTATAATGAAGCATTGCAAGAGATGGATAAAATGAGAAATCGTAGTCTTACATCATGTTCATAAATTAGAAACGAATTAAGAGCGAATAAATAGTAACAAACCTAAATAATAGTTCAATCATACTCTGTTTAGAGAAGGAAATGGAAAATTGCAAGGAAATTCGCTGTCTATAAGCCACCTAATATTGTGATTTTGTCATGGTACATACATATTTATATTAATTGTAATAAAATAAAAAGTAGTTAAATAACTTTTTTTTACCTCAGAAGGAAGTGACTTAATTTTTTTTTTTTAAATACATATATCATTTTTTAAGTATGAAAAAAAACTGTATAATTCTTTTAGAGGACGTTACCACCCAATCCTCTGAGCTGCGTTCCTAACACTTTAAAGAAGTCGGAAAACACTGACGGTTGGAAATAATGTCTGTTGCTGGTTTCACCTGTTAGAACAGTAAAATCGATTGCTTTTGATATATAACAATGGAAATGTAGCAAAAAGTATGTTATTTGTTGGGAACAATGCAGAAGGTCGCTGTGTAAGTTATTAAAATCAAGGACTAGAACGAATTCAATACGATAAACGTATTTGATTGTTTTTAAAAGCTTTCTAAAGATTAGACTACAAAAAAATCAATTCGTTTTAATCTATTTGGTGAACTGAAATCGTTTTGTCGCAGTTTGGCGCGTTGTAAAATAAATCATGTGACAGTTTGAGAGAGGAGGGAAGATTTAGGGCTTTAACGGACCAGAAAGTCGTTTTAATTTATTAAATGTTTCCAGCTCTAAGTTATTATTGCTTTTAAACGAATCCTCACCAAAGTAGTTGCCTGAATAACTCAGCACAGAGGCGCTTTAATTCTTTTCAGGATAAATGTACTTTAGACCCACTTGCCCCATTTTACAGTTCACAATATAAGCATTTTGAACTGTGAAATTGAAGTGATTCTCCTTACAGGCAAATCTGTCGCAGCTCGTCGAGCCCATCCGAGTTACTCGAACGAGTGTTACCGAAACTTATACAACTCCAATTAACATATATACGTTGTAAATTTACGGATTTTTATATGACATTAATGTTTAGAAGTGCATTACGTTCTAAGAATGCACGCGGATCCCAAGGGAGGTTGGTGAAGTTTTTGCATTGTTGGAGTTTATTGAAGCTTCAAACATTGAAAGTATAGGACAATGTTGTGTTCCCAAAGCGCGCGCACACACACACACACCACACACACACACAGGTCTTGTTCAAATTTTCAATCGTTGATAAAATACATTTTATTCTACCACTCAAGTTCAAATACATTGGCAATAAAACGTATTCGCCTTTCATAAAACTAATATAAAATCTGATTTACCTCTGGATCTTCATTGGTTTAACCCTAAAGGACCTTCATTGTAATCGATATTCTCGAACATTAGAAAACATATAATGGTTTGAAACTTATTTACGAGTTTTATGAACCTTTGAAAGTCATTTACGAATTTTATAAATTATGCACAAAATATGATACGAAACTTTTAAATTAAAATTTTGAAATTCTTACACTTTTATAAGTTACTGAAAGTAATCGAATCAAAAAGAAATTACTTAAAATATTTCATTAAAATTTCATCAAACGACGTCGAAAATCATATCAATTGACGAATACCCTAAATCATCTTTAACGATATTTTAAACAGACGACTTTTTAAATTCCTACCTTAATTTGCCTTCCTAACATTTCCCCTTCTTGTTCATTTAAGCGAACATCAAATCACTTTGCCAACTTATAAAGGCAAATTTTCCCTTTAATCTGTTTAAATTGAAAAACCAAAGAAGCGCTACCTGCAACAAAGTTATTTTCCACTCTGCAAGCACCGCCTTATTCGGGTTTTCAAATAATATCAGAGCTTTGTAGGATAAACTTATTTTAACGGGAAGTCAAGATGAAATCACTTTCAGCAGTTCCCATTTTCAGGAATATGTATTTTTTGCGTGTTTAAATTGGTTTAGTTTTGTAATATATTCCTTCTAAATATTAAAGAAAACTGTGATTCTATTTTCTATAAAAGCTCGTCATTTCAACTGGTTTGAGAGCGGTGTGCTGGTTGTTTCAATAACACATTTGCAATTCTAAGTAACAAATTTGAGCGGTAAAAGAAAGATTGAGGAGTACAGTTAGGCCTACACGGTGTTGACGTAATCAAGATTAATCTTCTTATAAATTATCCGACAGGCTAACCATAAATTTCAATCTAGTCCTTGCATATTTTTTATTAATCACTGTCCTATTTAGGTTGGCAAAAGATACCAGTAACAGAGCGTATCTCGTGCTTTCCAACAAAGCGTTGTATGTCACTGAAGCCAGAGGTCGTTCTCCACGTACCGACATGTTGATTTAGTATATAGATACCAGTAGTAGTTGATTTACAACGTAAATATGACCTAACCTTCACACCCTAACCTTTGCACAACTGCGTTCAGGGAATATCGTCTCGTGCTTTCCAACAAAGCGTTGCATGTCACTGAAGACGGAGGTCGTTCTCCACATACCAATGAGCTTCTAGTATACAGATACCAGTAGCAGTTGATTTACAACATATATATAACCTAACCCCCACAGCCTAACCTTTGCACAACTGCTTTCAGGGAATATCACCTCATGCTTTCCAACAAAGGGTTGCATGTCACTTGAAACTGAGGTTAACGACTTGAAACGGCCCTCCCATACCGACATGTGCATCTAGTACATAACGAAGAAAAGTATTCCGAACATCCTGGTTTATTTCCCTATGCTCTTGTTATCAGAATTCCCTTAGATTTTGTAGTTTTATTCGATAAATCGAACCGTTATAGATCTGGTTTTAGATCGATACCTTGTTTCGGATAAAAAGAGTATATGATCTATGTAGTGAAATGTGTGGTCCAAATCGAAAGAAGTCAACCCTTGGACCGTATTACATATTCAGACAGTTGACCAGTAGGAGGTTGTAGTTGATAGATTTTCAATTGAATTACCTTCATGCAGAAATGTGTTTTACAAGTGTACTACATGTTACATAATGAAAACGTTCTGTTATCATTGTTAAAACTTAGAAGAAAGAGTTTTACTCTACTCTTTCTATCGAAAAACGTTTACAAATTTTGAAACTACCATTATAAATTTTAAGAGTACGAATTAAATACACAACATTATAGTTATAAAAAAGTACATATAGTTGAAGTTTAAAAAGTATAGAAAACTCAGAGTTGCTTTGAATTGTCTGAGAAAAAGACGTTTATTTCTAAATGTACTTAGAGAAAATAGTGTGTTCGTTCACGTAAAGGCTAGTGATAACTTTAAAATAATAGCAAAATACGTTTAGCTGGAGTTTAAAGTTTGTCCCCAACTCCTGCTTCTGTGATCTAGCGCCTGGCTGGTTCACAGGTACTTTGTGTTGTATAGCACGTTGAAGAAAAATAACTGGTGACACCATTCTGTGAATCCGACGAGCTGCATGTTCACGCACCCATCCCATGAAAACCCTCTTCCTGAATAGATTCTGGCATTTGGTTGTTGAAAGTATAAGCCGAGATGAATTCTGAACACTCGCCAGCGATGGGGCTGCCGGCCACTCCACTAAAACAATATTTGAAGGTGTGGATAGTTCTGTTGAAAAGTCAATACACACTTCCATATTTTAAATACAATTATTTTAAACCGTAGCCTTAAATCGAAACGGGTGTAAGGTAGTCAATTCATTCCATGCTCATTGAGAACAGGCATCAACCCTCCCCTAGCAATACAATAACGTTCTCCTATTCTCAATGCCAGTGTGTCTTCTTGGTCTTACAAATATTAGGCCTTCATACGGGTATCGAGAAGGCCGTATTCGTGACACCGATAGAGAGTGAGTCTTCTGCAGGTTAGCGATCCTGCGCGCTACTTACCATGTGATACTCCCTTGTACACGCGAGATCCCTTACATCCTGTACCGAGAGGTTAGATATATCTAACTTATTCTTAACTAAATATTTCCTATACTTTAAGGAAAATAATTGTTTTAATGGTTGATTGCCTTAAACCTAAAGAAAAATAATAATAAAAAATGAATGGAACATATATCAAGAGCCTTGGCTGAGAACTTTACAGTGATATTTTGCACTCACTCGCCATTGAAATAGGTTTGCAGTTGTACTTATGTTTTCAGTACGTAAAAGTTGATTTCATTTCAATGGAAATAATTTGATTTTTCATTTTACTTGTGGAATTTCCAATAGGTCGATGTTGACGTTAAACAACAATGATTTTATCTTTTACTCGTACATAGCGAAAGTAAAGCTGTTATTCTGAGATTTACATAAAGTGCTCGGGGACGCCGGAATCCACGCAGTAAAATTTGTGACGACAGATTTGTCCGGTTTTATTGAGAAGTTCGGGCGGGCTTTGGGCAATTTCCATAAATAAATACGAAGTTTATTCCAATAACTCTGCAGCCCGCCCTGGTCACGAGTTTTGCCAACGTCACGTCATTTTAGAATAAGTGGCTCCCGTGGTAGGATATATTCCCTTAATTTATGTTTCTTCAAAGTTTTACCGCCGCGAGATTGAAGCTATTCCCTCTGAGTGGCTGCAGAGTCTGTGTGTTAACTATTACCCTCATCATTCTTTTAAAATGTACTATTATCTCTTTATTTATTGATGGTAAAAATAAATATAAAAACATTTTTAATGGATTAAAAAAAACTTAATGAAGAGGAAAAAACTGTGGTAATTAAGATAGTTTTGTCAATAACAGATATAAATATGAAAATGAAAATATAAGCATCAAACAACTTAAGAAAAATACTTTTCTCATATAGATACGTAAATTATTAGTACGGTAAAAAGTTAATATATTTATTTCAAAAGTTGATGTTTCGTAGTCAAGGACAATAGGCAGGGCACACAGGGTAAGGTAAAAGAAACGTATTCCAATCTCTTCAGATTGTACCATTGTATATATTAATAGAAACAAAGTCAATGAGTTTTCGTGAATACATATTTTGACTGGTGAGTATCTGCAGACGCTCTCTACGTAAGGTACATGAACGAAAAGAATCTTGTATTTAGAGGCCCGATACGTTTTAATAACAGGTGCAGACGTTCATTAGCTTAGGAGTTGAAGTCATTAGCGTAAATACATCTATACAGACGTAAAAAGATGGACAAAAATCAGCTAATATGAGTTGTGTGTTTGAGATTATATGAAGAAGGAAAAATATGATGCATACAAAACAAAGGTATACAAGACTACTTGGCGTAAAGTGACAAATAAACGAGAAGAACAAAATGTAGAGATGAAAATATTATGGTCATTAGAATTAGGAGATAGGTAAGCAAAAAGAGCGTAGAAAGCAAAGTATACACGGAATATCAATAATTAGGTAAATGTGATAAGAAAAACTTTCGTGAGCACGTATGTTGTACAGTTGAATCACTTTGACAAAAATCGGTGAGTGCGAGAAGAGGAGGAAGAGAAAGTTCTAAGTAGAAACACTACTAGCCTGACTACATACTTTCAGTTGAGTTGAATCATTTATGCACGTCAAGAGAAATAACCCGAGTACTACCCGGTTGCGCCATCTCTTAAAGGAACTAAAAACACGTGCACTATAAAACACAAAAGATAACATAAAACCTAAATCAAAATCTAACACCAGAAAATGTTTTTGGAAAGGTACGTATAGAGAGTGTCGCTCAGAGCTCTCGCCCTGACGAGCATGCGCACTAGCGTCTCTAGGCACTGCGCATCTAACACCCCGATTTTTCACAAAGTGATTCGACTGTAAATCGAGACAGATTCTCCTTTATTTGCATGAACAATATAGTATACACGATAAGACAAGTTGGTAGACAACAGAGATGTATTGATAACACACAGACCACAACAACTGAAACCGAACAGGAGACAGAAAAATAGCAACAATCTTAGTATTGTAAAAAAATATAGATTGAATCTTTGTTTGTAACATTATATTTTTTCAACGTATTTTCTTAATAAAAGAAGATGTTATAATTTACCTAATAACACAGAAGAAACACACTTATAAAAAAACTGTTCGACTACACAGGGTAATAATCATCATAATCATAATCAATATCTCACTTGTAAATTCATAAACGTAACTAGACAAACTTGAAAGAAAACGTAATGAGACAAAACGTTTATGGATGAAGACAATAATCATCAGTCATCACTGGTAAATTGCACAAATGAATAATGCAGAACTTAAAAAAAACTCTTTCAGCTCCAGAAAGGAATCGTTATTATTGTCTCTAATGGCACTAATGTCATTAGGTTTTTATTGGTTTATTTTACAAGTCCAAGCGAGTCAATAAGTTCAAATTAAGTAACCTATTTTAGTAAATTACGGAGGGACTGTTTTGGCTACGGAATGGAGGAAATCTAAGGCAAAGTTTTGGGCGCACCTTATTACAAAGTATGAATATAAAAGGTTTGTCCAAACTTAACAGCAGCAGAATCGACGAATATTTTTAGTTTATGCTTAGCGTAAAGATTGAGTCAGTATCGGCTACAAGAGATATACTTGACTTCCGGCGCTGTTTTTCACTTTTAAAAACTTTAGAGAGAACGTAATCTAAATAGTCGGAACAGATTTTAAATTATTATTTTTTGTTCAAGAAACTGTTTTTAATAACTCATCTAAATTCATGTGATATCTGTTTATTGTCTTGAACAAACTGCAGCGTTATAAAGAGAGATGTAAAAAAAGGCAATTTCTTTTTGAAAGCGCTACGTAAAGAGTAAAGAGTATGGAGTACAGTCTTGTTGGTATTAAAGGTTTATATAGCATAAAATTCCTTATTACCACTATCATAAACAACTGAGTGTACATAATATAAAGCACAAAAGCTATATATGTGTGAAAATACTACTTTCCGTTTTAAACGTCTCGTAAAAAATATAACAAATATTTATGTTGGCTGGCTTTTATGACGCCGTTGGTTCTCCAACGTAAAGTAAATAAGAAATATAAAAACATGTTTTAGTGAATATTTAATTACTGTTAGTTCACAAAGAGTGAAATATATATGAAATATTTTTCGATATTTTTATAGTTTTCTCACTATGTTTTATACGTTACACAAATTGAATATGCACGTACACGCACGCACATGCACACACGCGCGCGCGCATTTTTATTTGTGTGTGTGTGTGTAAAAACCACTTTATATACAAACATTATCTCAGAATATTTATAAAGTTCTAGGCATCTAATTGTATGAAATATCACGCAAATTCAGGAACTGTATATGTCTACAATAAACTACAAGGCCATAAATAAGATTTTTCCATTTTTACAATATCGCAAAATGTTTACACTGTTGCTATTAATGTGGCATTCATATACACATATGACCCAAACTAGGAAGTTGCCTAGCGAAGTAATCAATTCTGACATCTTGGCGCGTTGGCACTCATACGCGCTGACCTGGCTTTCAGTCGTAAATGATTTTCCTTGAGTCACCTATTAGGTCTTGTCTGCAAATCTAAAAATGTTTAACCTGTCAAAAATGTAGATAATTTTACAGACATTTTTAGATGCTACAAATTATTTCTAGCAAATATAGGGCAAACACGATTAGGTTATATAGATATTTAAGGAATATTTAATGTAATTCAATAAATATCTGAAATTGGTATTTAATGACGGTTATCTTTTTCATTATTTTTTGGAGTGATATAATTACGACGTGCTTGGCCTATATTTCCAAGAAATAATTTCTAGAATAGAAAATTTCAGTAGAAATTACCATAGTTATTGAGTTTTATATATCGAAGTCCAGTAGGTGATTGTTGCAGGTATGCAGCCGGGCCGAATCCTGTATTAGGGTCGCCTAATCCTACGGGGAGCTTCCGAATATTGATGAAGTATACTATCGCGTACTGACCGAGTGTCTGTTCATAAGTTTACTTATTTACCCTACTCTGATACACCAGTAAGTTATAGATGTCATAAATATTAATTTTGAAACTTTTGTTTTCTCTATGTTACAGTGTGTACATGTAATCAGGACGAGTCAATTCGGTTACGTCTTTTAACGTTCTGTTTAGTAAAGCATTCAAATGCAATGCACACTTCCAGGCAAGGTTTTTACATTTTATTACCGGATCAATAAATCAAAACTTTGAGCGAAACTCCGGTTTGTTCATTCTCGTCAACTTTTTATACAAGTACTTAGTTTTATTACCAAACGCCTTCACTTGTTGAGGTTTATTTTACGAGCTCCTTGTTACCGAAATTATTTCATTGTGCTGTTTCTGATTTTTG
This sequence comes from Prosapia bicincta, assembly GCA_036971475.1. NCBI lineage: Eukaryota > Metazoa > Arthropoda > Insecta > Hemiptera > Cercopidae > Prosapia > Prosapia bicincta. The sequence continues at coordinate 180,676,959 of JBAIZL010000002.1, forward strand.
TATGTTTATTCTGCTATTTACCAAATTAATGTTTATCTCTTGAACACTCTTCTGTTACAATTGCATATGTTCTCTGCTATATTACAAATAATGTAAGGCTATACTGTTGTATAGTATTAAAAGTTTTGTATTGATAACATATTTTTACTAGTATATATTTTTGGTACTTATTGTCTTTTTGATAGTATAGTGTTTGGCTTTAGTGTTATAAAAGTAATAAACTGAAGAAGAAAATCAACAGTTAGAAACGTTGTGTTTAGTGCAAAATTACTTCTTGTATTAAACTTGATTACGCACATGGGTTTACCTTCCATAAAACCTAATATCGCTTCCAAGTACCTGATTTCTATTTATTGCAAACTTACCTGTTTTTATAACTCGTCATTAACCTTCAACGCCCAGAGTTGAGGGTTATTCATTTAAGTGAGGGGCCAATCTCACATTTTCCACTAACAATGAGTTTTTAATGTGCTTATATTTAAGAAACAATAGGCTTATAATGTCGGGAATGTATTTTAAATACTTTAATTTCGTTGCGTTTACTTGAGTGAACATTTAGATTCTGACAAATTTATGTTATTAGATGAGTGTTTTATAGTGACCTAACCTAGTTCTGCTGTGGGATCGATGGAGTTCTTTATATTTCACGTCGAACTGATTCCATTTCTTACACCTTTTTCATATATGTCAATTTCTCCATTTTCTCCATCTAAGGATTTGAATAATTCACTAGACATCCTTCTCTGTTCTGTTATAAATAATGCCTCAAAAGGTTTTTGCAATACAAAAATTATTTTTTATTTGAGTTTTTTCTTAATAATTTACAGTGACTACTTCTGAACAATTGTTTGGTAACTATCCTTTCTAAAAATGTTTTCGATATATGTTGAGTTTCGTTGTTTCATGTTTTAATATATGTTCGCCGAATTTAAAAACATTTAAATTTTTTGTTTTTTTCTAGCAAATTTTTTGTTTTAATTTTTCTCACTACATATTCGAGCACATATCTCATTTGTAAATCTAACCTGAAGTTAATGCCATTATCTAGGACACTAAAAAATAACCCTCTGTTTTCTTTCCTACATGCGCCTATATCTGTTCCCCCAAATATCAGCTTAAACAAATTTAATATATACTTCAGAAATCGGCAGGAGAAGGTCAGTTATACACTAGGCTTTGGAACCTTCTCTGTACGAGTAAATAATAATTCTTGGTAATACCAATGCGAATAGGACATTCCTTATTTCATATTTTCTTTTACATTGTTGAAATGTCTAGCAGGGAATTATATATAGGTTATTTAAAACTAAAAAAAATAATAAGAGGACAATAAAGTAATTTTAATGCTGAGTAGTCAATTTATGTTCCTTAACTTGATATGGACTTTAAAAGCGAGACATGAGTAAAATGTCTACACAGCTCTTTTTAAAGGGCGTAGAAAGAACTTTTTAATATTAAAATATATCTCCTTTACAATGTCATGTTTATGTTATTTGTTTTAACAGAGAGGTAGATGGGCGGTTAGTGATTGTTTCATCGTTGGAAGCTTTGTTTCTGTATATTTTAAACTAAGATTTATTTCACGATGCATACTTAATGATGTGAACGTAGCGATGTCTATTTAGCAATGCATACTAATCTGTGTACTTACCGATGGATAATTATCAATGAATATGTAGGAATATATATTTAGTAATGCCTAATTAGTGGTGTGTACTTAGAAATGTATATTTAATTATTTGTACATAAATGATGTATTCTTACAAATGCATACTTAGGCCTACTGATGTGTTACTAGTAACGTATATTTAGCTATTCATACTTATCTGTGTACTTAATGATGGATAATTATCAATGAATATGTAGGTATATATATATATATATATACATATATATATATAATTAGTGGTGTGTCTAATAAAGTCTAATTAGCGGTGTATACTTAACAGTGTATATTTAATTAGCGATATACTCTTAGCAATGCATACTTACTGATGTGTAAGTAGCGATATCTGTTTAGTAATGCATAACTATATCTTTACTTAGGAATGGACAGTTTCAAATACCTCAAATTCAACAGCCTACTAAACATATTGAAAACATTACATACTGTTATATCGATCAATAACAGCAAACCAAAAACAAAACAACCTTCTTTCAAAAACGGATGTTGCATAATCGCCAGTGTAGGTGCAAGAAGTAACGACATGAACGCGGTAAATATTTCCTGCAGCGAGATATTCATACAGAGTGGTTTACTTAAAGTGTCTCCGGTCTGGGGTTTTATTCTTTACACTTCCGGGTCAGATATAAATAATGGCTGCAATATAACGGTGCTTTGACGACACATGCAGCGACGGTTTGTTTACTAAGGCGAAAGCATATTCAATTTTTCATCAAGGTAACCCAATGGGTTTTCTATTTTAAGCTATGACCGTTACATAATTGTTTGAAACATTAAGTGAGTTAATTAGTTAAAGCAAACTGTAATAGTCAAGTACGACAAATCGTCAAAAATGACGGAATAAAGGAAAATGTAGAATCATAGCAATAGAAAGACTTTCTACAGAAAACTGTCATTTTCGATGTTTGTAAAACACTGTGTGTTCCAACGCCTAAAAAATGTATCCTACACTCGAAGAAAATTAAAAGTTCTTTCTGGCAGAAGAAATAAAAAAAGCAACAAAAACATTTAATAAAACATGTCTAGCATTGATTGTAACTAGCCCTAACCTTTTTCATTATGTCATAACTTTTTAACTTTTATTTATTTTCTATAAACGTTATTTTTAAAAAGCGGCCTTTAATTTTCAAGCGGAAGTTTTTCAGAACACGGATAGTTGAAATAATGGTTGTGCGGGACGACATTTGTTTAACCTCATTTGGAAAGCACAACACGTGCCCTGAAGGAGAAGACAGGCGACGGCAGTAGAACGTGCGAGCTGCATTAAGGAAGTAGTTCCTTGCCTTAGGCTCTGCACAAACGGATATGTCGTTTGTTTAAGGTTTGCTATCATGAAGGCAGTGGTCCGTGTGAGGATCATTAGGGAAGCGATTTATATCTAGTCATCAGGATTTCCTGTCTCAAAGATAGGGTTGTGCAACAGATGTAGAGATATATGACTCTAATAATTAACCCTTAATTTGCTAATTTACCAACCAAAACATAACCAAACACAACGTAACAAATTTGTTGCAATCTTTTATCGACGTTTTAAAATAAGTGGCTTGGTGCAGAAAGGTTTAAAAAAATTACTGATATCTTAGTTAAAGGTCTCAGAAAACATCAAATTTGAAATTTATCTAATTTAGTTCAAGACAATTTCGTAGTCTTTTTTATACGACTATTTGTGGGAAAACAGACTGACCGAGATACGCTGCAGACATACGTTACAAGTAAAATGGAAAATCCTTTTTCTGTATTTTATTGCGACTTTTTAAAATAGCTTTTGGATAGAAATGGTAGTGTGTATTTTCTAACAAAAATAAAATTTTACTTGACATTTTTTTTGTTTGTTTCCCTAAAGGTATGAAACGCGAGAGTATGTGAATAGGTACCTACCTATTCTCTGCATTAGTAGAGAGGTGGAAAGAGGTGTGAAGATCGTATACATTAACATCATCCATTATTAACGGGCGTTTATTTACATTGTGCATCATATATTTTCAACTTATATCTTTTTATATATTTGCTTTATAAGTAGACATTTTGAGAATGAAAGTAGAGCCTTCAGTTCTTCCGAAAAATAATAACTAGGGATGGGCCGATTCCGATTCTCGATTCCAGGAATCGTCGATTCTAGGTGGTATCGAGGAATCGTCAATACTCGATTCTTCATTCATAAAAGTGTCGATTCCGATTCCTATTTTGTTAACTATTAAAATATGCGTGTGGAGTAATTTATTACCAAACAAAATTTATTACCAAAATTTATTATATTTGTGTGGAAAAATAATTAATTACCAACTATGTCTTATTTATGTATTAGTTGATTTGAATGAATTAAATGATTAAAGTAAACGAAAATATTATTATTTATGAAGCAACAGCAATCAAGATCGTAACCATTTCTGGTCGTTTGACATCGCTCGTCTCTCTCTCACTCTCTCTCACTAAATGTCAGAACAAAACACAAAAACGTACAGTAAAAACTCGATTAACCGTCACCGTCGGAACCGTGGCCATGACGGTTGAGCGAATAGACGGATAACAGAAACACTGTATTATTCCTCCGAAACTTGACCTTAATAAATTATATTATAGACAGATATCGCTCTCACGGTTGAAGGTTTTGTGTAGCCTATTACATTAAAACAGAACTTTTAAAAGGTTTTGCCATATGACCAAGATGTTAACTAAATTAATTATTAGAGAACTAGCATGTAAGCTAATATAACTTGAAAGAATCGAGAATCGACTAAAGAATCGAGAATCGAAATAAAAATTTTAGAATCGGAATCGGAATCGGAATCGAACATTTTAGGAATCGGCCCATCCCTAATAATAACTTTAAAGAACGTTTTACTGTTTTCGCGAGGACTGGCGGATACACTGGTACTTTTGGTAACTCCAATTTATTGATTCGGTTCCCCTCATAACGGATGGTTTTTATTACATAACATTTTGAAATAAGACTGTAAAAAGAGCGTTGCTAACGCCAGCATGCGGAACTAAATGAGTAGTTTTGTACGACTGGTGGTAATGTAGGGCATTAAATGTTTTACGTTGGATTTGCATTTCAAATCTGAAATGAAATGAAACTTTTATGTTCGGTGCAGAATCCTGTGTTCCAGTGAGTTAGTCTATACAGCGCACCAACCCCACCTCACTGTAGGTCTGTCGTTTAATGAATAAAAAATGGTAAAGATATTCAGACATTTGTACTTTGTATAGTATTGTATTGCATTAAATGTAAGTATAATAATTTTAATTTAAAATTATATCTTCAAAATTTAATGTAAACTAAAATTGTAAACGAGAAATAAATAGCTAAACATTTAAGAACTCAAAAATTAAAGCCAAAATATAAAAAAATGAAAGATTTAAATATTACTTAAAAAATTAGCATAACCACAGACTCGGTCGTAGTAAAGCAAATAATTATTTTGATAAATTACCTAACTTTAACTCATGTGTTTACACAGCTGCTCAAGTGGGGACTAATACCTTCCCAGATTTATATCAGTGGAAGCGAAAAAACTTTATAATTCCCTCGGGACACTGACATATAACACTGGAGCCTAAAAAAACCTGCATTTGAATTTTAAATAATTTTAACGTTCATGCAAAAGTCAGCTAGGATATGATAAAATATATGAAAATGAAAAACACATGGAAAATGTTTTTATATTAAATTAACCAGATTAAAGAAATTTAAATAATTAAAAGAGCTGCTGTAAATACTTTAAATTTCAAAACTAGTCAATGATCAAAATAAAATTTGGAATACTTACAATAATGTAATGCTACAGTTCAATGTATTAACGTAATATATTGAATTAATAGGCTTTAAAAGGCGTGTAAGGTTTGTGAGAGATTTTACGCTGAGATAAAACCTTTCGTTTTTAAAAACAAAGAGTAAGAGGAAAATTTAAATTCGTATGTATAGAATGAAACTTTATTCATCAGGAAAATGTGTTCTGTGCACTCAAGCGGCCGTTGGCAAAGTTTTGTTATTGGCCTTGTAACCTTAGTTTACTTTTAAAAATACCTTATGCTTTGCTTCATTTTGTTGTATGTATCTTGCATAGTAATTAAATACAAAAACCTCTATTTCTCTCCCTTGCTCTGAAAAAACACACAGTTTCATCATTTAACATTCTAAGAATAATTTAATATTGTTATGTTGAGAAAAGAAGTAACTGCAAATGAAATAAAAGACAATGTCGAAGAAAACAGACGAATAGACTATATTCAACAGTTATTTCCAAGGAATTGCCGGTTAGAAAACCGGTATATATTTCTAAAGTGGCACTGTTTGTATAACATGCTTGTTGCAAAGGTTCTTTAATCATTGCATCAAAATGCCAGAGGTAGAAATAATAGAATATACCTATAGTACCTAAGAAGAAGTGAAACCATTAAATATTGTGTAGGCACACATAGAAAATGTTGTTTAGTGATTAACCTATGCCTTGAATGAATGCCTAAACGTAATATTCAAATAAATTAAACTGTATTTTTTAGCTTTTTTCTTCTCAGCTATTTATACTTTTAAAGTAGTATGAGCAATAAGCTTGAACAGTATGAGTAAGAAAATGAGCTATACTAGTGTGTTTTTATGAGTGTGAGTTATAGTGTGAGCTTTAGATGTTTGCTCTACGAGTGTAAGCTGTACAAGAGAGAGAGAGTTGTACGCACGAGTGTGAGACTGTACAAGAGAGAGAGAGTTGTACGCACGAGTGTGAGACTGTACAAGAGAGAGAGTTGTACGCACGAGTGTAAGCTGTACAAGAGAGAGAGTTGTACGCACGAGTGTGAGACTGTACAAGAGAGAGAGTTGTACGCACGAGTGTAAGCTGTACAAGAGAGAGAGAGTTGTACGCACGAGTGTAAGCTGTACAAGAGAGAGAGAGTTATACGCACGAGTGTAAGCTGTACAAGAGAGAGAGTTGTACGCACGAGTGTGAGACTGTACAAGAGAGAGAGTTGTACGCACGAGTGTGAGACTGTACAAGAGAGAGAGAGTTGTACGCACCAGTGTGAGACTGTACAAGAGAGAGAGAGTTGTCGCACCAGAGTGAGACTGTACAATGTTATTTACGGGAGTTTTGCACCAGTTATTTGCACGAACTATATGAGCTTCAGATGGGTTGTGAGCAATAATATGATGACTTGTACAAGTAAGAGTCGTAAGAGAGCAAGTTATATGTGTGTAAGATTATAATTGTCAGCTGTTCTAGTTTAATAGTAATAGAATTACTTGTACTTGATAGCCCTTCGTGTGTGAGCTGTATGAGAGCGAATTGAATGTGCGAGTGTGGGCTGCATTGAAGTGACCTATACGTACGAGTGTAATTTATAATGTGAGCTGTACGTGATAATTCTACGAAGTGTGAGCTGTACGAAGGTTAGGTTTTACGCTCAAGTCTGAGCTGTACGAGTGTGAGTTGTATAAACGAGCCTGAGCTGTAGTAGTGAGCTCGAACGGTACGTACGAATGTGAGCCGTACTCGTGTGAGTTGTAAGAGTGTGAGCTGTATTAGTGTGAGCTGCACGAGTGTGAGCTGTATGGGTGTGAGCAGTACGAGTGTGAGTTGTACGAGAGTGAGTTGTATGAGTGTGAGCTGCACGAGTGTGAGTTGTATGGTTGTGAGTTGTACGAGTGTGAGTTGTATGAGTGTGAGCTGCAAGAGTGTGAACTGTTTGGTTGTGCGCAGTACGAGTGTGAGTTGTACGAGCGTGAGTTGTGTGAGCTGCACGAGTGTGAGTTGTATGAGTGTGAGCTGCACGAGTGTGAACTGTTCAGAAACGTAAGCTGAAGCTGGCTGCAAATTTTATTGATTGGAATTTATATTTCTCTGTTCAACAAATATTCACTTACAGCTCGTGTTAAGGGGACAAGAATATTATATCCCATAAGAATGTAGGGGTTCCTGCAGAAAAAACGCTCTAAGAAGTCGATATGAACCTTTCCGAGCATGTATAGGCTATATTGGGCTGAATGTGTAGCCCTATATATGGGCAACACATAATTTGATGTAAAACAGGTTCCAAAGCAAGGAAAATTGTAAGCCCTGCAATAATTGTAATTATTAATTAGTTAGTGTGGCCAAGTCCGTGGTTTTTCTGGTTAGGACGCTTTATTCAATAATTACGGAGTAAATCGTTTTATGCACCAAGTACCCCGGAAGATATTGTAGAACAAATAACTTTAACTACACATCCCTCCTTGCAACGATGTTTTCACAAAGCTAAAGATAATGATGCTACAGAAATAAATGCAGAAAGTCCTACAGTATTCAGTATATTCAATTCCTACTATTACTGAAAACTCTTCTTATATATATATATATATATATATATATATATATATATATATATATATATATTCTTCTATATTTATATATATTCTGTTCAAATTTTCAATCGTTAACAAACTACTTTTTAATTATCTATTCAAGCTCAAATAATTTTTTAACTCGTAGGGGATGATACCCGATGTTAAATCAGTTTAAAAAAATATTAATTGAATTAATTAACTTTAATAATTAGTTTTGCTTCTTATTTTTGCGCTTAATAATTTGTTTCTTTCATTTTCTAGTATATAGATATTTATATTGTTTGTAATTATTTAATAAAAGTAACTAAAATAAAATTCTTCTATGTTGACGTAAGTAGGAATTGACTTGGATAATGTTTTGTTTATAGAATGATAAATATAAATATATTATATTTATATATAAATATATCATGTGTTTGTAGTGTTAAATTTTGGTTTTGGGATGTTATGATATGATATTATATTATCAATTATATAAAGATTTTAAAAAATGAGCAAATAGTCTACATTTTTGAATTCACCTTTTTTCTGTTTAACGCAGCACACTGCTTGCAATGTCCAATTGGTTTAGTATACAAAAGTAGCAAACAGATATTAAGGTTTAAAAAAAGCCACAAAGTATTTATTATATAAATTAAATTTTGTTGATATTGAGTTAAAATACTTTGAAGTTGAAGAATATGATTTTTAAAATGAGCCTAGCAAAAAGTGGGTCTACCACTAATTTTATTTTCGAACCTCGTTACATTTAATAAATTAATATTCCTGCGCCGTGGAGTTGCAAACTTATACAGCTGTAGCGGAAGCTTCTTTAGCAACACCGTTCACACTTTGCACTGCTGTATAAATCACGGAGAATTTATCTTTTACTTCAGCGTTTGCCATGATTTATCGCCTTCTTCTTGCTCTGCACTCGCTCACATTTCAACTAATATACTGAGCTTATGACGGTTTAACAAGAATGTTGCCTTTCTTGATGCATTCAACCGGGAAAATTCTTTTTCTAAATCACCTGTCTGTTCCTTACCAGAACATAGCCAAGTATGCCGCCATATTTGCGCAACAATAGTTCAATTTCCCTTTGTGATGGTTATATTTCTTTAAGAAATATGTGGCCAAACTCGTGACTCGCCTGCTGGCTACAACACTAACAAAAGGTCTTGTACATATAGCCTACGAGGTGATATCTCAGTGTGAACGATCTACCTGACTCTCTAAACTTTGGGAAAACTACAGAAGAGTATTGGTGCCACCATGAATAAGAGTAGGGGAAAACCGGGTAATGACGAACAGAGGGTAATGCCGAACACGTTTATATTCACTTTAGGTAACGTAGTATCTAACCTCCGTAAGGTGCTGCCGCCTAACAGATACAACATGAATTAGCTGCAGGAACTATATCTTTCTGCCAGTTCATCTAGGAGAGTGGTTGACAAAAGTTGGTTTTTTATGTTTTTGATCTTAGAACCTTTCCTCAAGTTTTAAGGTATGTATCAATTATTATTTACAGTAGATGTTCTATAATACGTCCATAAATTAGTAATAGCATATAGAATAAGGATACACTATCTGTTTTATGGTATAGGCTATAGTTTTTGAATTTCGTATTTTCAAACATGAAAGGTTAGTTTCGGGTAATGGCGAACGCTGTTCGGTATTCCCCGCCATGTGTTCGGTATTCCCCGCTCTATAAAGCTAACTTTTTCTTACAATACTGCACAGGCATTTCGTTGTTTCAGATGCCAAGTAACCGCAAAAGAACAACTGATAAAGCTAAATGGAGTAAGGAGGCACTAGAGGCGGCCATTATATGTATAAAAAATGGAACATCACTTAGACAAGCGTCAACAAGAATGACCCCTTTATTAGAGAAAGATGGGCCTCCTGGTGCGGTTTACAGCTGTTCAAAGTCAGGTTGGACAAATGAAGACATCTTTATAGAATGGGTAAATCATTTCACGAAACATGTGAAGCCTTCTAAAGAGAAGCCAGTGTTACTAATTATGGACAATCATTCTTCTCATTGCACCTTAGAGGCCTTTGATATGTGGCGAAAAAATGGTATTGTAGTTGTATCCATACCCCCTCACACATCACACCGTCTGCAACCCTTGGATGTGACCTATTACTCGTCACTAAAAGCAGCCTACAATAAGGAATGTGACATTTACATGAAAACAAATCGGTTTGAAAAGATCACACCTTACGACGTTGCTGGTCTTTTTTCGAAGGCTTATGGTTCAGTCACTACAGTCTCAAAAGGCATTACTGGATTTGCAAACACAGGAATCTACCCTTTCAATCCAAATATATTTACTGATGAAGATTTTCTTGTAGAAGATACCTGCTTTCAACATCAACAACAATCCAATGATACTGTAACTGATGTAACCTTATCTCCTGTTATTAACGAGGCTTCAGTGTCCCCTGGAACATCCTTTCAAGAGATTTTACCAATACCTACAACCAGCAAAGCAAATCAAGCAGATCCTCCAAAGAAAAAAATAGGTAGGCCAAAACAGCGATCGGAAATACTGTCTTCTACACCAATGAAATGTTCTCTTGAAGTAAAACGCCAAAAAAAATTAGAAAAAACTAAAAAACTAAAAATCAATGTAAAAACGTCCGAAAATAATAAAATTAGGAAGGAGAAAAAAGAGCCACAAGAATATCGTAAGGGTAACAATAAAAGGAAAGGCAAAACATTAGTGAAAGTTACAAAAAAAGCAAAGAGAAATCTACTGAAAGAATTTGAATCAACATCCGAAGAAGATATGAGTGAAATTGACTTGTGTGATGATAATGAGTTAGATGACATTGAGACAAACCAAGAGAAATGTTTTGTCTGTGATGAATATGGCCAAGATCAGGAGATGTGGTATCGGTGCACTGGATGTGGGATGTGGGTGCATGCTGAATGCTCTGGCTGGGACTTCCCAGAAGGGTACATGTGTGACATTTGTATAAAAAAATAATTGGCTTGTCCTACAAGCCTCATAACAAATTGATGTGAATGTCAAGATCTTGAACGAATGTAAAATAATAGACTTATGAAATAAAAGACTTACGATGGATTTTTCTTTAGAATAGTTTAAAAGAACTTTTATATGTATGTGTTTGTTTTATTACAAACTTTCTAAAATATTATTTTTTTTAACAAATAATGTGTTATAATTCTTCAACTTCCATCAACCATATGTTTTATTCATCTTTGTTCTATATTTGATTGTGTTTTTATATTATTATTTACATGTTTCCTTTTACTATAATATATACGTATTTTTTTACTAATGTATGTAATAAACTGTTAAAAATTATTTGGTTTTGTGTTATTATCAGATTTCCTATGTTATTTATATGGGGAATAGCGTGTTCGCCATTACCCGACAAGGAGGGCAATACCGAACATTCTTAGGTTTTATTTAACTTTTTTTTTAAAAATATGTGCAAACGATAAACATTAAATACATTGTTTATTTTGAAGCACACACCATATATTTTATTTACGACTAATTTAAATTGCATTCGGGAAGACTATTGGAGTGTGACAAAAATAATTCCTTAAGTGTTCGCCATTCCCCTACTCTCCCCTAACACTATCCTGAAAAAGTACATTATACGTAGTTACCGAGTTCTTGACTGTAGCTATGCAATGCACTGTGCCTACAGTAAATCCCTGTAAATATCTCTCTATATTTGACTTGTATAAACGTGCTCAGACTACATGAATGCTGGCACCTTCATACAATCAAGTTCAGTCAGATGATTAGACGCTGTATGTAACTAGATTTAAAGAGCTTAACTCTGCTACCGCAATATGATTTCATTGCATATCAACTTGTTTCTTCTAAACCGCCTATCGCTCAAACGAAACTGCTGTAGCATTTATGTATTATTTATGAACTAAATATAATAAAAACAACAATAAAAAAACTTATTACGAGAATTATTTTAAATTTATATTTAGAGATGTGGAACCAAATTATATATATTTTAAATTTGCAACACTGTTTTCTTGTATTCACTTATCACTTTCACTATATGTACTTAAACAAGAATGTTATTTGGTATTTAAGCGAGTTAACTTTCAAAGATTGATAGTATCTCCATTATCGAGCATCACTGACCGGGAATTGTAGTAGATTGAGTCTATCGAGTCTATCTATCTAGTAGGACTCTACTACAACCCCTGATCAGTAATGCTCGATAATGGAGATACTATCAATCTTTGAAAGTTAACTCGCATAAATACCAAGTAAGATTCTTGTTTAAGTAGATATAGTCAAAGTGATATATATATATATATATATATATATATATATATATATATATATATATATATATAATATTTATTCTTGTGTATTAATGATAAAATAAGAGAAATACAAACACAAGAAAATTTATAAAATAAATAAATTATTTTTGTAATAGTATTTCACTTATTTTTTCATATAGGTCTATATATATATATATATATATATATATATATATATATATATATATATATATATATATATATATATATATATATATATACAGTCGAACCTCTATATAACGAAGTCGATTATCCAGAGAAAAAAAATCGTGTTGTAGAGAGGTATTCGTTATTGAGAGGTTGTGTTGTAAAGAATGCTCCCACCCCATCTTACGCATATCGCACTACCTGCGGTAATAAAAGGGATACAGTATAATATCGCGAGCGTAGTTAGTGGAATAGGCCAATGTTAATATAGGATAATGTTTTATAAAGTCTCAATTTATTTGAAATTCAAGTTGTTAAAAATTTCGCTCGTCATCCACGCCATTTTATTAAACGCGTAATCAACTTCTAAGAACTTGACAGATCGGAAACATCGCGGAGATTTGCTTTTTCCAATCACAAGCAATTTGAGTTTTTCTGTCCCTAACATGTTAGCTGCCACTAATACGGTGATCCTTTCTTTGCTGCCTTTTCCTCCAAAACAAGGGTCGGTTTTAAAAGTAAGTGTCTTGCTGGGTAAACATTTAAAAAACATACCCGTCTTATCAGCATTGAAAATGTCTTCATAATCATTTAAAACTTTTACTTTTCCAAAATTCACAAGTGGGGATATTAACACTAGCACTTTCTCCCGAAATGACTTTTTGATCAATGTTATGTCGTTTTTTTGAATTTTTCTATCCAACCGTTACTTGCGTTAAAGCCACTGTGTCCTAACGATACTGCAAATTCCAAAGCCTTTTCTTTAATAAGATTTCCTGACAATGGAAGATTTTTCTCGCGCATTACCGTAACCCATTTAATCATCGCGTTATCGATATTATCGAATGTACAAAGTTTCATTTTCTTTCTTTGCAAATCATAAGAAACACTTTGTTTTAGAATTTGATCCCGGTTTTTTAGAATAGTGGATAGCGAACACTGAGGTATCCATCAACACTTTTGCAACATCCAACTTTTTTACACCTTCATCAACCTATCGTAAAACACTCACTTTTTCTGCTACACTTAAACATTTTCTTTTTGACATATTTTCACAGCACGACAAACTCACGGCACAAATAAAAATAAGTAACTGAGCCAGCAATACGTGTTCCACAAAGCCATAGAGATCGATAAGGTAAACGGAGACATAGATAATACATATGTCACGTCCGAGACTATTTATAGCCGAGATTAGCTGACATTTGTTTACTACAATCTTATGTTGACACATTAGGTTTTTGGGCGTCCAAGAATTTTGTCAATGACTCATATTTACAATAGTCTGTTCCCACCTCCAGTTGGTTTATTAACTCCAATGGGACAGTTATAGTTTATTCTTGCTTTGGTTCAGAAAGCTTGGTTAATTTTTATGATCGTTGTTTTTACCGGATATTCTGCCGCCTTAAATTGTCCAAACTAAAAACACATTAAAACATAAAAGTTAAACCAAATTAAATCTGTTCATAAAACTTTCTGAATCATTGTTTCAGTTGAAGCATCAAAAGTTAACTTGGGATGGTCGGATTTAAAAACAACTCAGGCACAATTTTCTTCAAACTCTTTTAAAGCACTGTCGTAAAAATCAAACCTTCATACAGATATCGACACTAGAGAAGTTTCAATTAGCCTGGGAGTGAGTGTGCCGGTGAGCTCGCCGTATCTGAGGAAATAAGCTGGGAGCGTATCTGTAAGGAAACCCAGAGCGTGCCGGAACGCTAGCCGTGCTGAACGTGTTAACTGAACCAAACTATATCATGCAGTCAATTGGCAATTGCCAACATGTTTTTCGCCTACCATTCTTGGTTTTGTTGACCATCCTGCTAAAAATAAACAATTTCCTGGAAATGCCATTGTGAACTACCTATACAACACTACATTTCTTCAGTTGAAATAGAAAAAAAATTTCGTATTGAGAGGTCCGAAATTCGTTACATAGAGGTAAATAAGCAGTATAACTTCTAAAATGTCATGGGACAAGATAAAAATTCGTTATATAGAGGATTTCGTTATCTGGAGGCTCGTTATATAGAGGTTCGACTGTATATATATATATATATATATATATATATATATATATATACAGTATATATATATATATATATATATATATATATATATATATGAAGTTAATATATTACTATTATAAGTAATTTTATCCACCATTAAGTGCAATGATTTTACCTTGTGTGATGCGCCTTTCGGTTACTTGACCATTGTCGAATTACAAATATTGAGTAATAAATACACAAAAACCTCTTAACCACAAACTTTCTTTATTTTACCCTTATGTACATTTCAATTACAAAGTAACGATCCTCAGAGGGATAACATACAAAGACTGAATAACGCTAGAAAAATACCTTATTTATAATCTACAGAACTAGTCACTCCCACTCCGACCGCCGCGGCCCCACCTGTTAAACAAGGCGTAGCCACGCCTATCGAGTGAAAGCAAGATATCTTACGTCAACTTACTGAAATATAAATTAAAAATACAATAAATACATAATTAAAATTGTTTTTTTAAAAAACAATAGAGACCAATCACAATCTAGATGTTAATAATGTCAAGTTAATTAAGAATGTTAAAACTAATAAGTTGTTAAATAGTTTCGAAAGTTTAAAAATTATTAAACATAAACCTGAGAATTTATTAAATTCTGATAGAGGTCCTATTCCTCATTCAATTTTATATTCATTTGTTAAATAGGATTATGATTTTTATATTAAATTTTGTGTTGGTTATAATTTAAAAAAAACAATTTTAATTATGTATTTATTGTATTTTTAATTTATATTTTAGTAAGTTGACGTAAGATATCTTGCTTTCACTCGATGGGCGTGGCTACGCCTTGTTTAACAAGTGGGGCTGCGGCGGTCGGAGTGGGAGTGACTAGTTCTGTAGATTATAAATAAGGTATTTTTCTAGCGTTAATCAGTCTTTGTATGTTATCCCTCTGAGGATGGTTACTTTGTAACTGAAATGTACATAAGGGTAAAATAAAGAAAGTTTGTGGTTAAGAGGTTTTTGTGTATTTATTATTAAATTCAACCACAGTATATTCCTAATAAATAGTAACAATATTGAGTGATTCGACAATGGTCAAGTGACCGAAAGGCTCCTCAACACACAAGGTAAAATCATTGCACTTAATGGTGGATAAAATTACTTACAATAGTAATATATTAACTTCATAAAGTCAGTGCAACGGAAGAACAATGGATAACGTAATATATATATATATATATATATATATATATATATATATATATATATATATATATTAAGTATGGTGATATGTTTTCTTGTAATATAGTTAATAAATTAAAAATATTTCAAAAACAAGGATACTTTTAATGAATATATTTATTCAAAGCTTTTCGCCGATAAAATAGTACCAGCATCTTCAGGAAAATAATTATTTAATAATTATTAGATAATTATTTTCCTGAAGATGCTGGTACTATTTTATCGGCGAAAAGCTTTGAATAAATATATTCATTAAAAGTATCCTTGTTTCTAATTTATTATATATATATATATATATATATATATATATATATATATATATATATATATATATATATATATACATACAAAAATTATGCTTCAACTACAGAGTTTATTGTTACTATTGAAAGATAGGCAAATTAAAATTATAAATATTTTGGCTGCTACTTAAACGAACTAAGATGAACACTTGAAAAGCAAGAAGGTTTTCTAAACCGCAGGAAAGTATTAATCGGAAGAGATTTGAAAACCTCACTTCGTGTGCACTTCTGATTCCCTATTATAATATATAGTAGACTACTAGATGACCCGGGGAACTACATACCGTCAAACAGTAAATGAACAAATAATAAATACAAAAAACCTCTTAACCACAACTTTCATATATTTTACCCTTATATATATTTCAGTTACCAAGTAACCATCCTAAGAGGGATAACATACAAAGACTGTCTTTGTATAGCATTCAAAACAGTCTCAGTCTTTGTATGTTAACCCTCTCAGGATGGTTACCTGGTAACTGAAATTTACATAAGGGTAAAATAAAGAAAGGTTGTGGTTGAGAGGTTTTTGTGTACTTATTATTACATTCAACCATAGTATATTCCTAATAAATAGTATCAGTAAAGGTTGAAACGTCGTTTTAACTTTTGCCAAACATAATTTAGTATTTATGAATAATATAGCTGACCCATTCCTACCTATAAATATTCAATTATAATAGGAATAAGATGTAAAATAATTTTTTTTGCCAAAATATAATGTTTATTGTAATTATAGGCAAGAGAACAAAACACAGGTGCGACAATGGTTTGGAGATATTACACAATAAACACCACACACACACACACACACACACACACACACACACACACACACACACACACACACACACACACACACACACACACACACACACACACACACACACACACACACACACACACACACACTGATACGAGAAACGTGTTTCAAGAAAGAAACTGTTGCTAAATATAAATAATAAAAATGTAATATAAACTATTTGAATGAAAGTTTGGATATTTCATGCATTGTAAAACGAACTGTTTTCGATTGGTATAAGAGGGTTGTTGAACTTGATAATAGAGGCTGGCCTAAAATGCTATGCATCAAACTTCCAATCTCATAACTGTAAATAAATCATTTTATTAATATCTTAAAAACGGGTTTCTATAAATAAATGATTGATAATAAAGAAATAATTTTAACCGAAATTATTGTTCTTCCTAAATAATAATTTAAAGATAGTAAAGATGCTTTGTAGCAACGTCGTTAAACACGAAATGTCAACGGAATACGTTATTTTTATTAAAATTGTCCAGGATCAAGGTTCTGAAAAACTGTGTTAAAGGTTTTTGTTGAAAAATAACCAAACATATTTTGAATTTAAACAGCTGAATGAAGAAACCGAAAGTTTACCGATCTCGAATGAACTGGTCAGCGGCTTTATCAGACAAATGGGAAAGAAATTGAGGCAACCCTCATTGGTTGAAAAAACGAAGAAGAAGGAGGAGGAGGGCATTCGAAAAGTAAAAGAAGCGTTGAAAGAAAAACTTAGAGCTCCTAGGATATCTCATATCTCCTTACCACATACAGCTTAGATAAATAATTTCCCAAAAGAAGACTTCGCCTACCGTGATGACACAGGACTCTAACTATTCAGCGGGAATTCGCCCAAAAAACCAGTTTCCAATCTTAGAAAGAGACAACTACTAGCCACAATGACCAGAATCACAATGGATTTTCGTCATTGTGGGCAAGCCAGAAATTTATTTTATTATATTTATAAACATTTTTTTCTTCAATGAAATAAATATATATTTAGCAAAACTAAAACATAAATTAATCGTGAAATTATTAACTCTTAACCAATAACTTCAATCAGTAAGATTTAATAAAAAGAACCGACTTCATAAAGATATGAATCCGAATAATCTCATAAAGAAAGATAAAAGAATCTGAATATATGGGTTTTACTTACTAAAAAGTAAAAAATAATTTTCCAATAAGGAAAACATAATTCGCCATAAGCTTATTAGCCACAAAATTATGAAGTAGGTGCCAAATTTCGTACTTGTACTCATATTTATCATACTGAAAGTGACAAATAAAGAGACTTTACATGATGTTCTAGCACCTTGACATATAGAATATAAAATTATGAAGCAAAATCAGGCTATCCAGTCATTTCTTTCATAGACTTATTTTATAGATATAAGACATTTATTAAATTTATGATTCGAAAGATTTAGGAGATTGTCTCTTATAATTAGAGGCATCTATAATAATAATATTCTTTTTAAATCACTTAAAGAAGGTTTAATTGTCAGCAATCTGTATATCTGAACGAAAATTATGGAACCACATATTTATTATCGGAAAACATCTCTTATTGTATAGTCCTTTCCGAGAAGAAAGATAAACACTATGATGACACTATGGTTGCCAATAATTATTCTTGGGAAATAAAAGAATCAAAAAGTTGATTGTTTTGAAAATTTTTGGAATAGATTTGAAGGATTAGCATATAGGCTACAAGGCTTGATTGCGCCGGCGACTTCAAAATTTTACGGGTAGTAAGTTTATAATAAATTATGTTTTAGTTATTTGAAATGTATTTTTTACGTTTTGGTAAGTAAAAAGTATATATTCGGGTTCTATTTTTGAAGTCGGCCCTTTAAAAAAATATTTTAAATATTTTTTTCATTTTTAGAAGTATGGCCTCTACATTAATTCATGTCGAATTTCGTTACATGCCGTTGATTATGATGGCAAAAATGCCAATATTTATCCTTACGAAATTCCGATGTATATATTGTGTATATAACCCTCCTATTGACACACCCTTGAGCAATACGATAAACATATCGAATACATAGAGTAATTTGTGTTGGACATTTTTTGACGAATTTTCCTAAAATCCTATATATTATTTCTCATCTTGCAATTGTTCTTTTTCATTTCCGTTTAAAACCGTATTAATAATTATGTTATGCAAAGTCTCAGGTAAATATACAATAATCCTATCGTTAATAATTACTAGAAAAACGTTTGTTACACATAAAATATTAATGAAAAAATAAAATAAAATAGTTATATTATATTTATTGAATTTATCTATTGATATTTAGTGAAGTAATGAGGTCTTACCTGACGATTATTAAATACCTCTTTTATGGTAAATGAACTAAATTGGATTTCCAGTGTATTTATATTGGCTTATCTCATTCGAGTTTACCAAGTTATAAATAAGGGTAGACCATCGAAAATAAACCGCTTTCATGAGGAAAACTCGTTCCTTAGAATCCGATAATGCTCGTTCTAAGCGGATTTCTGAGGTAAAAAAATCTATTCGTTTTGTACTTATTTTTTTTCTATATTATTTTAATATGTGGTCGAATACTACAAAAAATAAATGCTCTAATTTTTTTATTTTGCTCATGAGTTATTTTATAATTCACAATCTGTATAAAAAAAATTACTCAAGGATAAAATAGAGTATTATAATCTCTAAATCAGATGGATTTGGATAAACTGTAGTGGGACTACCGGGAAGGTTTTCTTTTTCATTTGATAGAAAATTCCCTTTGACCTGTACAATACTTCCAACATTATCGTGGAACAAACATTAAAAAAAACCATGGTGATCGAATACAGAACTTCCTCCTTTTTTGACGTCTGTTAAAAAGCTTGTTTTTATCAAATTTGTTATATCATTTTAAATAATATAAATTCTATAACGATAAACCATCATAATTTAATAAATTTAACTAATGGAAATGCCTTTCCACAGCATTAATAAAGCAAAGTCTCAGAAAAGCCAAATGAGTTTGCTGGTTTCAACTAAACGTTCGGTCGTTATCAGGATAAAAAATCTTAAATTTCAATTATGTTAAAATATAGTAAATATTTAGTATAAAACAAAAATTCAAAATTTAAAATTTTTTAAACATACCTTTAAGAAAAAAATTGTTTTTCCAAAAATTAATAATTAAATTTTTAAATATAGAAGTCATACAATATGTTTAGCATTTCTAAATATTTTCATAATGTTTTTATGGATATTTTTTAAAATATTTATGTTTATTACACTGTTTAGTTTAATTTAATAAATAATTTTTCAGAGGAGCTAAACTAAGACTCGATCGTTAATTTGTATTAATTTTAAAATGTTTTTAATATCATGGAATAAACCCTTGTGTTTTATTTAACTTTAGTTACATATTAGTAAGAGTAAATTTTGTCCAAGATTACCGTAAATTTTACAAGTATTTAATGAAGTAAATAGCCAATGTTTAACAGTTTAACCGGAACTGATGGTAAATGCAGCAGCGGGTTCTGTTTAGAAGGGCTACAAGTTCTGTAGCGTTGTTTAGGCTTCGGGATAGAACAATGTCTTGCATGTTTGGGTCAGAGGTGAGTACACAGTCACGCACACTCAGTCACTTACATACATACGCGAGCGCGCTGGTGTGTGTGTATATATACAGTAGAGTCTCGAAAATCCGAGTACCGATTTTCGAGTTTCCGTTAAATTTGAGCTTATTTAAATTTCTAACTATTTTATTTATTAGAAAAAAAATATAATTGATAATTATTTGACAGTGCACTGTCGCATCCCGATAAAGTTCAACTGTGGTCCGAATATGTCCGTGCTGTATTTCTACCCGCAAATGTAGCCTAATCCAGCCGATGGATCAAGGTGCCCTGGAATGTATGAAACAGAACTTCTGGTACCTTTTACAATCTCTCTTGGACGCGACTTATAGGGAAGAAAGCATTTTATTCTGAAAAAAATATACTTAAGTAAGTTGTATTCTGTATAGTCAAATCATGGAACGAAATAAAAGCAGAAACATCAAGTAAGACGTGGAGAAAAGTCCTGAGTCATAATAAAACTTTTAACTGTGTAATTGATCCAAAAGAAAAACATTTAACATTTCTTATCAAGAAATTTCCAGGTTGTGAAAATGTCGAAGATAAGGACGTACGTCAGTGGATGAATAAGGACGAATGTAAGTAACGATAACACATGTTACGACTAATGAAGTGGTACATAAAACTAATGAAGGTAGTGTGTAACACTCAAAAATAAGGGGTTACATATAAATTCATTTATATATTTAATTTTTATTTAATAATTATATCGTCCCGATATAAAAAAAAAATTGTTTTCTTGGTGCACATTGTGAAACTAGCGTAGGTAGTAGCGCCCCTAGCGGGTAAAAATGTAAAATATCGTACGAGTTAGTAACTTGAGGTAATAATCCATATCACGCCATGTGACGTAAGCATGGTCTGATATCGCCTGATCCGATGCACCAATCAAAAAATTCGAAATAATAAGTAAGGGTGAGAAATTAGAGTTAGCGCGTCCTTGCAGAAGCCCCACTTCTCAGAAAGTCTCCGAACGAGACGGACGTGATGGCATTTTCGGACGTAACCTAGAAATTTACAAGCTTCCAGCATTCGAAATTTAAGATGTCAAGGCCGGTACCAAATTCTATAAACGCAACTAAAGAAGAAGTCAGAAGCGATTATTTATGTGTATCAAATATGTGTGTGTAGTTATTAGTGTACGAAATCCATGGGCAATGTTTAGTGATATGCGTTAAAGTGTTTTGCAAGTAATGTGCACAACCAGGTACGTTTTAGATAATAATAAAGAAAATGTATTTTAAAGGTAACTAAGTTGAATTTTAATTGATAAAGGGTTAACACATGAACGGTAGAAATTGTCCTTTGAAATTGTCCGTTTCAAAATTAAATTGGAAAACTTAAGTTACTATCTTCTCGATATATATAAATTTTTAACGTTAATAAGTAATTAAAATGTATGGAATAATTAGCAGTAATTAAAACATAATTACTCGACACATTGGTGTCTTTTGTTCTATCGTAATTTGTCATTGATTAATAAATTGTCTAATTTGGTATTTTTAAACTTCCAATTATCATTTCAAGTAACCTAGTTCTACCTTCAAGATATGAGCAACGTCCCAGACAGACAGTCATTGCCTGAGCTGCGGCGTAGAACTAGAAGCCCTGGTAAGTAATTAATTATGTTGGTAATTAACAATTAATAATAACACATTTCAAATTAAAAAAAAAACTTACCCCAGGAAAAAGGGCTTGACCCGTTACAAGTGATGACGAGAATAAAGATGAAGGTTCGGCCGAGACAGTACAAGAAGGGAAAATACGTAACGGTGAAGGAACGGACACCTTGGAAACTTCTCTACGCTATATTGAATAAAACACCACGCCAACAGATGTGCTTCTGCTAAGACGATTACGCCACACCGCAATTCTAAAACCATCTGATAGCAGACGCAAAAGACTTTTAATAACTAATCTTAAAAATGTAGCAATCGCTGATGAACAATGTATTCTAAAGCAACATTAGTACTGTGATTAACACAGCTCTATAAACGTATTTTGTATCTTCTTAACTATAGAATTAGAGTTCATTAGAAACCTTTTTTTTCTAATGTACAGGAATGTATTTCCGTGTTCTCCGAGGGAGTTTCGGTAGCATCTACCTCGAATTATCGAGACTCTACTGTATATAGGCCTACACATATATTATAAAACATTTAGTTGTATAACAAGTGATTTAATATGTCTGTATATATATTAACATAAAAAACTAATTTTATAAAGTGAATAATACTACATTTATCGCTTCCAAATTGTATTTTAGCTATTATTGGTGTAGGGTACTGTTTATATCCTATAAACAACCTGATTATACCCCATATTTTAAACTAATCTGGCAATTTATTAAATTAAATCATTTTCTTTTAGGCCTATTATTGCTAAACACTTCAAGTATTTCTGTAGCCTATACATTGCCATTAATTCGCAATACATCATTAGTAGTCTTTGTTTTTGAAATTAGTTCAAAATATTTGTATGTAATATCAATGAGTCATGCACAACAGATACATAAACATGACTGTATGTTTTCTAGCGTTAAAACACAACAATGATAGTAATATTAAATTATAATTTTAAATCCAGCCATTAAACATTTAATGTCCTTACAACAGCTTCTGGTTGGATGAAACTACTACGGACTGAAGGAACAATTACCTCAAGTAATTCCGCTTAGAGCCGTTAGGAGCGCTGATTTCATAGCCGTCAGCTTAAACTCATGTCTATTCTTCTTTTACTGCCTAATTTTATTTTATGAAGACGGAATTAATCCTGTACAGTACGCTCAGTGAGTAGTTTTTTTTTGTAATTTTTAAGGTCGTATTAAACAAATATAAAGTTTTCTGCTAATATGTAGCAGAAAATAAAAAAAATAATATCTATATCTATAATATCTATCATCCATCTTATTTCATGAAGACGTATTTAATCATGTAAGTGTATTGTGTGAGCAAATTTGTAATTTGTACAGTCGTGTTAAAAAATATACTTGCTGACGGCAAATGTTTTTCAGATAGGTATGTAGATCCATCCATTTTATTTTACTGAGCTGTTTTTGTCATTTGCACAGTTTTGTTAAATAAATAACAATGGTCTGCAGGCTATTGTTTTTGCAACATGCATGAGACAAACAGAATGTATTTTATTTAGTACAGACAGAATTAGTCCTATGCAGTACGTTTGTGAACAATGGAATAGTTGGAAAATAATTTTTGGAGGTTATCAATTATTACCGATGGAAATTATGTTTTAATAGTGTGCTATTCTAGAGTTTATCTCTAATTAGTGTTTTATCTCTCTTTCCAAGCGAATTTAAATTTGACGTATTATAGATATCAGATGGACTTCTTTATATTACGTTACCTTATGTGATATTCAAACGTTTTGAATTATTAAACGCCTTTCTTGTGTCAGTTTATTTTTTGTTTTCCTTCTTTACTTTGTTGTTATATCGACTGAAAATATTATTTAATAAATAAATAATATGACAAATCATGAAATAAACGTTAATTTAATGTCCGTGTAGTATTTTAAAACAAAAAAAAAACCTTCAGATAAAAAAATATCAGACAAGTCTGTACTTCAAAATATTTCGAAATTTTCATTCTGCAAAGTCAGTATTCCGTTACTATTGTATCGAGTTTTCCATTGTATCGAGTAATCCACGTACAGTGATGGCCACTGGCAAGCAATATCCACACAGTTCCTTAAGTAACTTTTTATTAATTCAGTAAGTGCGTGTATGACAAGTAGACATCCCCTTTAAGGGCGCTCAACTCCAGAAAACCGATCCTGCACACGTGAAGTTATAATATACTCCAATTTCTAGAGCCAGTACTAAGGGTTCTTAACATCACTAGGCATACCTAATTTTCATCCATCCTTCCGTATACGTTTTCTTTCAAGAAAGTGTAACTGAAAATCATAACATTTTCACCCATAGGACAGACACGCGACTCTGCAAAAATAGCGCTACAATAACTCCCTCACATCCCGCATCAAAGGGATGATTACACGGATCCCTTGTCTTAATTTCATGTCTACCTTAATTATAACTACAGGATAACTCACCGTCCTCTGCAGGCGATAATAGTCATATGTGTGTTGTCTCATATATCGGATTTATTTTTTACGTAGACACAGTTTAGGGGAGTCATGCTTATTAGTAGGGGGTCGAGCTACCTCCCCCAGAAATTGTTTAAAATTTAAATGGTGTATTTGAGGGCAATTTTACCCTCAGGATAAATAGATATAATGAGCTAAAGAAAAGAGCAAGCATATTAGATAGAACTATCTAGAAAATGAGAGTAAAAGGACGTTTAAAAATTAGATGTATGGATTACGTCACTCAGGACGTCAGAACCGTGCTGAATGTGAGGAACTGGAAAACAGCAGGTCAGGATCGAGCTACCTGGAGAAGGCTCATTGAGGAAGCAAAGGTCCACATCGGACTGTAGTGCCATGGAAGAAGAATTAAAAGAGCGATTATTTACTGTTTATTGTTGCTTGGTGAATTCTAAATTCCGCTGTGAATATTATGAGTATTGCTTTTGATCTTAGATAGATAACATTTATTTTTTATATTATTGAAAATTAAGAAGGATTTTAACAAATAAATATAAAAAAGTTGGACCCGCCACGGCGAATTGCCTTAAATATACAAAAAAAAAAAAAAAAAAAAAAAAAAAAAAAAACATTGGCTACTAGGAGCAAGCAGTACATAATATACTCCTAATAGTTAGGACATCATGAAAGAAGGGTCAGTCATAATACTATGACACTATGATTTTCCTTTTTTTATACCAAAATAGTTAATTTATTTAATTTTGTAACTGATTCCGAGCTATTGACACTGTTTTATAAATGCTTATCATCTGGAGAAGATTAAAGTGTTTAGTCCTCATACTCCTAATCTCGTCATATATTCAAGAAAATCTGAAAAGTAGACACCACCTATGTCACCGATCGAAAGTAGGTGCGGCCATCCACAAATGAGTTACATTCCTTCTCTATTTAAAATTTGAATCATAATACAGTTGCTCGTAGAACTCGCTTGAGTTAACCTCCAATACCAATACGTCTCAAGTCTTTTTTCGAAGTGCAATGGAATTTAAAGCTATTTTTCTTTGCATAATATTTTGGAATCCTCTGCACCCAGTGTATATAATTACCAATACTCTTATTACATGGCATAAATATTCCCTCTTTATTGTCTTTTCCAATTCCTACTATTAGTTCACACTCTCCCTACTTATATTTATATATTGTGTTCAAATTTGCAGTCGTTAATAATATACTTTTTATTCATCCGCTGAACCTCATACATATTTTAAAACTTATAGCGGATGACTCTTGATGTTTATTCAGTTTTCTCAAGTATTAATTCAAATTAGATTAATTAAATAATTAGATTTTATAAATCTCTATTATTTTAATAATTAAGTACCGGGAGATGGAGCTTTATACTTTGCCACGATTCTTCCCTAATTTATATATATGCAATCCCTGAGCTCCTTTAAGCAGCTCAGTTGTCTACTTTTGGAAACAATCTACCATTTTCTTATACTTCTTCTTACATGGGGGACCCTCCTTTATGACCCCGACAGGAGCTCTTCAGGTAGGCCTATACGAATCAGCACTCGTGGTGCCCCAATATTTACCCTTCATCCTTTAAAATGTGATTTTATGTTCCTACGTTATTTACTCCTATAAGCATAATCCTTCCTACCTCCTACCATTTTAATGATAATAAGCACAATGCTTATTGTCTTAAAACTATATATATATATTTAAGATTAAATAATATACACTAATTACAGGAATACTAAGCTTAGTATTGTAATTCCTGATGATGTTGGTAATGTCAACCAACGAAAAGCTTTGAATGTATTATTTCAATAAATTATTCCTGTAATTAGTGTATATTATTTAATCTTAAAAATAATTCTAACAGGAAAACATATTTGACATTCTACATATATATATATATATATAGTTGTATATTTATTCACAGTTTATATATTCTTTTTCATATCCTAGTAAAAACATACACGAACCCTTAGCTTTATACAAAAAAAAGAAAGGCTATTTCAAATTATTTAGTTGTCAAATAAAAAAAGAAATTTTAAATGTCAAGTATGTAAACAAAAAGAGAAAAACAAAAAAGAGGAAATACAGCAGTGCTTTGTCATGCTGTCACAGCAAACTGGACAAGATTAGTGGAACGTGTGGACATTGTAAAACCTTTGGGATATGACGAAATGCTGGCAACGTTGGAAAAATAATGTTTTGTTACATGTTTTCTTCAGGGACTAACCGCCCGCTCACTTAGCACGTGTTAATTATTGAACGTTCAAGTGGTCGGGCGTTGATAAAGCAACTACGCTTGGTTGTAGGCGTTATTTACAGAGCGTTACAATTTGATCACGCAAACCTACGAATACACATTGGCTTTCGGTTTAACTAGAAGCTACGTAATGGTTGTAATGAAGAGTGTGAAAAATTAGGGAAGGAAACACATGAATGAAATGAGAAGGGAGCTAATGATGATCTTACAAAGGGACATGCTCATAAAATATGTGCAGCTTTGTGCTCGTAACATAAAGCGTGTACAGGATGCTACTGCATAGACAGCATATGTGCAGCTTTGTGCTCGTAAATTACAGTGTGTGCAGGATACTACTATATAGACAACACATGTGCAGCTTTATGCTCGTTAGATACAGTGTGTGCAGTATAGTGTGTATAGGCAGCATATGTGCAGCCTTATGCTCGTAAGATGCAGTGTGTACAGGATACTACTGTATAGACAACATATGTGCAGCTTTGTGTTCGTAAAATGCAGTATGTACAGGATACTACTGTATAGACAGCATATGGGCAGCTTTGTGAAAAGAACAATCATTGAGGTTTTCTGTTACCTACTTTGTAGTCATTTGAGGTACAGTATATATAAGACTTGTGTTTGTAGATTGAAGGCGATCAGCTAGTGTAATCGTTATCGGTTACGTTTGATACGATGGATTGTGAATCTAGATAGAATTAAGGTAGAGTTTTAGGAGATTCTCGTGGAGACGATCATGTATCACGTGTACAGGTTCGTGTAGTTTAAATATTTTTACTTCGTAACAGGGACTTGAAGACACGCCTATACGTTAAATCGCCTTGTAAGAAGGATTTGTAAAAGTAGATAGAATGGGTTAGCGTTAAGGAAGTTACACAACATCAAGTTACTTATTCAAATATTCTTTGACCTTAGCTTGTAATTTGATGATAATACAAACTAAAGAATACACAAAACTCACAAATTAATCATTTTATAATTCAGACGTGTTTCAATGACAAAGTCATCATCATCATCATCAGCCAGTGTTGCTACTACAAACTCTAACTTATAACTCCTCTAAGTTGTAAGTTAGAGTTTGTAGTACCAACATTTACTGATAATGATGACGTTATTGAAACGCGTCTGAGTTAATAAATGATTAATTTGTGAGTTTTGTGTACGTCTTTTATTTGTATAATCAAATAACCTAATTAGATAAAACATATCTTTGGCAGTGTAGTTTATTTTAGTTACCTACTCGTCATTAATAAATCCCTTCCTGTTTCACCAGTATATCTAACAATCCGAGTAAAAGGTTACTTAACCTCATTCTTGCATAATATTTGCTTTCTCATCGCTTATTGTTTTATTCAAATTTCCAACGAGCAGTCATTCTATCCAATTATAAGTGTACTTAATTTTTAAGAGCAAAAGTTACAAAGTTTTGTTGAATAGACAGCTTCTTAGTTCGTTAGTAAAGTCGTAACTTTTGGTGGGTCGCGCTACAAGTACCTAAGTGAAGTGGTCGAGACGCGAAAGCAAAAGGGAGAGAGACACTTAAGGTATTACTCCAAGTCACTGGTTTTGTACTTGTAGAGAGAGAAAGAGATTTGCTCGGCGCGGATAACATTCCATCCAGCATATTTGCACTCTTACATTTCCCGCAATTATACTTAGTCGTTGAAATGATAATTACAGATGAAGATAAAGCTGATTTTAACTGTAAGAGCAACCGATTGTTCTCTTTAACAGTGTTTGTTTGGCTTGAGGCTTTATGTTAGGCGTTAAATATCGTTGTATGAAAAACTCAATATGTCAGTTCACACAAAAGCTTATTACTAGATTAAAATAGAAGCAAGCATTTATCTCTCAACTAGATAGCCTATAAAGAGCCTCTTGTACTTTACTTTCAAAAAGTCTCTCCGCAGGGTTCCTTAAATTTGTTTACTTTTGTGCGCATTGACTCGACTAAACAAACTTGAAAGTACCATATACCAACACCGCCTATGTAATGAGTTTGGCTGATTGCTAAGGCTTTTGTTTTGTTTACGATGTGGGGAAAATCGAGGCAGTAATTACATTAGCCTTGCTACGGAGCGAATATTCAAAAGAATGTAAATGTTTGAAATTTGAAAGAAAAATATCTGAAAGATAGAACTTTGAAGTGTTCCTGCTGTACGATTCTTGTCGCCTTAAAATCGTATGAGAAAGAATTGTGAATACAGACAGGAAAAAGTAAGGACTCGCTTGTCTGGAAGAGAGGGAATAATCATGACACGTCAATTGCAACGTTGCATACGTCAAGTAAGCCGACTATATGTCGAGGTCATAAGAAGGCGATTATTTGCTACTCTCCTTTAGTAAAGAAAGGTACAAAGGTAGGATGAAGAAAGATGCATTACGATATCCTGGTACCGAGTATAGGAACAATCATGGCATGCGTGGGAAGTGTCTTACCTGGGGCAGGGCGAATAGAAGTGTCTACACATTACCTGTTGGGTGTGCTACACATCAAGAATGCTATCACTGTACACAGTGTTATACGTAATACGATGTTAACATAAACGCTCAACGATAACACGACTACATTGGTATAGGCCATCACTAAAAGCAGGGTGATTTCTTAAAGGTATATAAAAACTGGGTTTCCTAATTGAACTAGCGTTTCAAATATCAAATCTTTTCATTAATTTACCTTTCAAACAACATTTAGCTAATGAGGTTAAAATCATTATTAAAATTCATAAATATAGGGTAATTTTATTTCCATCAACTACAGACCACTCACAATGTTCCCGTCGCTGCGGGTTGGTATATAGGTCAACTCCAGGGGCAGGTTACAGGGTAAGTAGTATTTATCTTTAGATTTAGAGCGTCTCGGTGTTACATTTACATGACCCGCAATGGAAACAAATTGCTTTTGTTATTACTACATCTCTTCTTTAAAATATACACACAGCCTTTTCAAACAAAAATGTTTTCCATTTTGGAATTTTTAATATATTGTAACCCTCTTAACAAAAATAAAGTCTGGAATTCCTTCGCCTCTCAAAAGTTTTGTTCGTGTTCGCGATTATATTCAAGGTTCAATGATTTTACGGCATTTGAACACTTCTTCAACTGATTTCTTAATTAAGCGAGCTCGCAACTTTGACGGGCGCAATAAAATCGCGTTGATGGCGGTCGTTTTTATTCAATAGCTTGGAAAATCGACTGCCGCACGAACGCGCGACCGCAAACTTTCTTTCTTGTTATCTCGGTAGATCTTTGGACAATTTAAGGATTTCTCCCTCCACTCCATACTGCCTTCCAAATATACATAAAATATTCTGACAAAAATACAAAATTAAAAATAGCCAGAAGTGGAGAAAGACAATTACAGAAAAAGATTTTGTAAAAATGTGTGTTCATATTGAGCACAATTAGAAACAAATATTAAATATCGAAATGATTTAACATTTTGTAACATTCTGTAACGACTTGATGAATATTTATTATCGTTGCCGCATTAATAGACACGGGCACGATTTCGATTGCGTTCTGGTTACGGCGTTAGGCCTTTATAAGGGCCTTTACCCTATTAATTCATTTATTTTCTTAAATATATATATTTCAAATATTTTTGTTTGCAAATTGCAGTCACGGGGACATTCTCAGCTACAACGTAAAGAGTCTGTTACAGGTAAGTTTGCCTAATGAACCTTATTAATTTAAACATTCAAATAGCTTTAAAATACTCTGATATTCAAATATTGTTGAAAAAGTTCGCTAGTTTCTATTTAATTTCTTTGGAATCGTACAAAACATAACCTAACCTAAACTCTGAAAGTTTCCCGTCGCTAACTCGTATCAAGCATTGGAGAAACATGCCGCGCCGTATGTTACTGCCCTATTACCATATAAACAGGCAATGTCTCTGTGAAATAAAGGCCAACTAACAGATGCTCCCTCCGGCAATATGCTAAACATACTGCCGTTTTGAGGTTAGAAAATCTGCATACTTTAGAATACACCCAACACCAAGTTTTGTAGTTTAATGGAAAAACTTAATCAAAATAGTTGTCAACACATGTGTGTGTAGCTTTAGACGCCACCGGTTCGTTGATCGGAAAGTTTCAAGTTTACGATAAGAAAATCTGCTTGGATAAGCATATGTACGCACAGACGGACGATAACGATGTCGAAAATGCCACATTTTACTCTTAAAAACAAGAACAGAAAATAGGCGCACAAATAACTCCCCATTAATTACTAAATCTATTTATATTCAAGTTAATCTAACCGAAATATAACACCAAATATACTACTAAAGAAAACTCGTTGCCTAAATTTAATGAAAGCAATAAAACTATTAGCTCGATCATATAACAAACTCCAAAAAGTAGGGAAAAAAATAAAAATGTGTGGCGATGATAACTGTCGATGTAAATATATAACAATATAGACTAAACATTAAAAAAAATATGAAAAGAAAAAAATAGAAATTAGTTTATAAAAGAGGTTTACTGCTGGGAAAATAGAAAACAAGATTTTATAGGATTCTTTAGTCGAAAAAACAAAGTTAGTCCTTTCGTTTAACAATTTTCGTTAATTTATAACCAATATCTTTGTTCAATTCCAGTTTTTGAAATAAAAAGTGCACTTTTGAGACTATTTCACCACTGTACAGATTTTAAATAAACATAAAGGAACAAGTTTAACAATGATTATTCAGTCAAAAAATTCGTTCAGAAACTTCCTCTAGGCAATTATTAACCATTGTTGCGTATAAATAAGCTTACAATCCAGAAATCCAGCTTGCGCGCAGTTCATCCAGAATAAAGTATCCAAGAAACATTGATTTTACAAAACCAAATACACCGCATCTGAGCTTTCCAGTTGTGCAAGTTTATAAAATATAATAAAGTAATGAAAATACTGTACTACGACCTACTAATCAGTGGTATTAGTATAAGCTATACTACAAGGAATTGCAAAGGGATAAACCTTGTGCACATTACCATTGTGTACTGCGGAAAGCCAGAATCTGAATGTTAGAAAACCTATGATTTTTGTAATGAGAAATCAATTTAATAACAATAAAATGCAATTTCCATAAGTAACTGGAATTTCAAAGTTAGAGTGCTTTTATTTAATTCTGCAGAAAAAGGATCCCTCTCATTATACTCCATTTAATTTTCTTAAAAATAATGAAGTTGGTTTACTTTCCTAATTACGTAAAATGCAGTAAAGATTATGGAAAAAGGAGCCAAGGGTCATAGATCACAGTTTTCCTTATTCACTTAAAATCAATGTATTCCGACCGGGAGAATATCTATCTCAGAACACTACTTTCCTTATCTGCCCAGAGATCTGAAAAGCTGCCCAGCTGTGGGAGAACTCAGCTGTGCCTCAGATCATGATTTCCCTTACATGGTTAGGAATCAACAGCCCAGAATGGGAGAAAGGGGAACGTGCCACAACAGCTTTTCCTACCTGACTACAAACCAAGAATCCGGTATGTAAGAAGGTAACCCAGATAGTCACTATTCTTATGTTTAAAGACTTGACAAACCAGTTTGGGGCAACTCAAAATAACCTTTGTTTCATATTTCCTTTGTTGCTTGAAAATTAACAATCCAGTCTCGAGGCAGCTGAAACACATCAATATTTTCCCTTAACTCACTGCCTTCTTAATCCAACAGACAAATCGCAGTAAATGGGGGAGATGGAAACAGTGTCACAGATCTGCTTACCGATGTAACAATACATTAAAGAAAGATTCACTGATTACACTTTTGCCAATCTTCTTAATGATCTAACATTCCATTCTGGGACAATGAGCGCTGTCACAGATCATTGCACTTCTTACCTACCTACACACATAATAATGTAGTCTGGGACAGTTAAGTTGTCACAGATCAATGATTTCCTCATCTGTCAACAAAGCAATCTCTGATAATTTAATAGTTGTCAGAGAATACAGCGCTCCTCAACTGCTTACAGACCTAATACTGTAATTCAATCCGGGACAGAGTTGACACAGATCAGAGCTTTCGTTATCTGATTACAGAACTAACAATGCACTCTGAGAGAAGGAACCAGCTGTTAGACGTGCCGTTGGAATCGCTAAATGTATTATTTAACAGACGTTCGTTAGTTACTAGTGTTTCAGTGTTTAAGTCTATACTAGTCTATTCAGTGTCAACAAAATCAAGTTGACTTGTTCACACGATTTCTCGTTGCTAAAAACGTTTTCTTTCACGTTTACGTATACAAAACTCCTTTCTTGCCTAAAGACTTTCAGAAAAAATAAATCTTATTCTAATTACTAATTATTATTTTATTTTAACCGTTAATAGTAAAAACTATCACAAAACAATCTAGAATGCTCTGGAGTGGAACTAGACGAGAGTAAGTGAAACGATTTCACACAATGGATTATACTCTACCAAACCATTTAAAAAGAAATCTATCTTACATTCAAGTACATTTATTTGCCTTTTCCAACATCAAAAAATTTTTCTTTGTTCACGCGTTTCTTTGTTTCCTATTCCATTCTCAAAACTGAAAAAGTACTTTCCATTATTAATAATAGCCTACTTAATATTATTTCAACAAAAAATATGTATTACAGTACTATTCAAGTTTTGAGAAAGGAGTTATTCCGAAATGTGTCAAAAAAATATTCTAGTATTAGGAAAGGGAGAAATATATACTCAAATGTATACGAAAATTCATAACAGAAGTAAAGAACAGTATATTAAGAAATTCAAATAATTATAACTCATATATATATATATATATATATATATATATATATATATATATATTGGTGTGGGCTTTAATTATTAATTTTAAGGGGGAAAATCTGCAGTAGTAAATTTAAATTTTCAAAATTAAACCAACCAAACAGCTTAAGCAAACCCGTTTGAACTGGAAAAATTGCAAATGTAAAATTATTTAGGTTAGGTGGAAGTAATGCTACAATCCAATTTAAAACACAGTTGTAACTTTTGAATTCTTTCAAAATTACCTGTAAGTATATTTACTAAAAATATGCAAATAGTAGAAACAGTAGTAATAGCTTTTGTAATCTTGCAAAATAGTTTTCCACTTTTTTTAAACTGTAAAAACTAGAGATATAGGCCTACTTAGAAAAACAGCAAATATTTATACATCCAGAATATTATTAAATTACTTTTTTAAATTTAATTTAAAATGTCCAACTATCAAATTTAATACAATCTTAGGTTGACTATTTGAGTCCTGGTAAAGATATCCTGCAAACAAGATTTCATGTCTTTTAAAACATCTTTTAAAAGGCCACTAACCCTTTTAATAGGAAGACATTTTATTGTCCTCTATTTTTCCAATTTCAACTCAGCTTAATTATTAACAGCGACATTAAGCTCAGTTGTTTACATTTATTCTAAAGTCTTGTACAACTATTACAACAAATGGTACAGTATGTCTTATTGTTTTACAAAACTCAAAGAAATATACTGCAAATATTTAACTTAAGAATAATGTAAGTAAAACATTTATAATTAAATCTTCGTTGTATAAATTAGCCACTTGGAAACCAAATTAATTTTGTAAGTGCAACTACACAGACGAAGAGAGAGAGAGAGAGAGAGAGAGAGAGAGAGAGAGAGAGAGATTCATTTTACCCTATTATCATATAAAGCAATACTTACTCGCTCATCAACACCTAAACCCTACGACAAGGAAAATCTATTACAAAATACGAGACACAATTGTATTCCATCAGCCAGAGTGGAATCCTATTAGACAGAATTGTTTCAGTGGTTAGTTAAACTTTTCGAGTTGCAACGTTGGCAGAACTTAACTGATGTTGCCAATCTAGACATGACATTTCTTAACACAGCCTCATTTCAGCTCTGACCATCGTAAACTTTGCAAATTATCATCTTGCTTTCAACTTTGACGCTAAATTCAATGTTAAATAAAACTTTTACCAGAGATCCATTTATTAGTTTCCCGACTTATTACTTTCTTTTGGGAGAGATTTCACAGACAATATTTGGCTTTCGCCTCAACTTGACAATATACAACCATTTAGGGAAGGATTTTATTATATTTCATATGTACGTTTTGATGTTAATACAAAGTGAATTCAAAGGATGCTCGGCTACAGAATTACTAACCACGTCAGCAACTGCCCCTTCCTCATCCCGAGTATACCTTCCTTGAGGAGATATTACTGTGAATGTGTTTTTAGATACACTTTAGACACATTTTTCTTTATAAAGCAGGCAGTCTTTTCATCTAACAAGAACAAACAAGACTAAATTAAACCAAGAGATAACCTTTTACATTAATACACATAAAACAATAGTAATTAAACTCAACCTCTAATAACTTCGTATAAAAAAAGTAAATTGTCTAAACCCACTGAACTATTGATATTGTTTACCAAATTCGTTTATCTTTAGTCCTACAGAAAGATCTGACCAGCTTGTGTCTCGGCTTTGCGTCGAAAAAGAGCAAAACGTATTGCCAGATACGTAATCTGTTTTTAATGTGAGTTTGAAGTAGTCGGCCAGTATGACAATTTCGCTTACGAACGAAGGTTTGAAAACATGGGTAGCTTTAAGACAGGAATAAGAAACCCCTAAGAGAGAATGAAGACACCACAGCATCATATATGAATAGTTGTGTGACTGAAGCGGACCTGCTCACTATCGATAGAAAAACGTTGTATCTTCGTCCTAGTAGAGACGTATGATGCCGGTTTACAAACGATGGAGTTAGGTAGGAATAACGTAGCGACATAATGATGATGAAAAAGGTTGTGTCTACGCCCTAGTAGTGAAGTATGATGACGGTTTACAAGCGATTGAGTAAGGTAAGACTAACGTAGCGACATAATGATCCCTAGTACTGGAAATGGAGGGAATCATAGCATCGGATGTGTATAGCATTGTGACTTAAGAGGACCTACTCACTATCGATGGAAAAAAGTTGTGTCTACGCCCTTGATGAGAAGTATGATGGCGGTTTACAAGAGATGGAGTTAGGTAACACTAACGTAGCGACATAATGATCCCTAGCTCTGGAAATGGAGAGAATCATGGCATCAGATGTGTATAGTCGTGTGACTGAAGCGGATCTACTCACTATCGATGGAAAAAAGATGTGTCTACGCCCTTGTAGAGAAGTGTGATGACGGTTTACAAGGGATGGAGTTAGGTAAGACTAACGTAGCGACATAATGATCCCTAGTACTGGAAATGGAGGGAATCATAGCATCGGATGTGTATAGCATTGTGACTGAAGCGGATCTGCTCACTATCAATAGAAAAAAGATGTGTATATGCCCTTGTAGAGAAGTATGATGATGGTTTACAAGGGATGGAGTTAAGAGAACAATAACGTAGCGACATAATGATCCCTTGTTTTGGAAATGGAGGGAATCATAGTACCGGATGTGTTTAGCCGTGTGACTGAAGCGGACCTAATCACTATCGATGGAAAAAAGGTGTGTCTACGCCTATGTAGAGAAGTATGATGCCGATTTATAAGGGATGGAGTTAGGTAAGACTAATGTGCGACATAGGGATTCCTAGATCTGGAAATGTAGGGAATCATAGCATCGGATGTGTATAACCTTGTGACTGAAGCGGATCTGCTCACTATCGATGGAAGAAAGATGTGTCTACGCCCTTGTAGAGAAGTATGATGACGGTTTACTAGGGATGGAGTTAGGTAGCAATAACGTAGCGACATAATGATCCCTAGATCTGGAAATGGAGGGAGTCATAGTATCAGATGTGTATAGTCGTGTGACTGAAGCGGACCTACTAACTATCGATGAAAAAAAGATGTGTCTACGCCCTTGTAGAGAAGTGTGATGACGGTTTACAAGGGTTGGAGTTAGGTAAGACTAACGTAGCGACATAATGATCCCTAGCTCTGGAAATGGAGGGAATCATAGCATCGGATGTGTATAGTCGTTTGACTGAAGCAGACCTACTCACTATCGTTTAAAAAAAGATGTGTTTACGCCTCTGTAGAGAAGTATAATGACGGTTTACAAGGGTTGGAGTTAGGTAAGACTAACGTAGCGACATAATGATCCCTAGCTCTGGAAATGGTGGGAATCATAGCATCGGATGTGTATAGTCGTTTGACTGAAGCAGACCTACTCACTATCGCTTAAAAAAAGATGTGTCTTCGCCCTTGTAGAGAAGTATGATGACGGTTTACAAGTGATGGAGTCAGGTAAGACTAACGTAACGACATAATGATCCCTATCTTTGGAAATGGAGGGAATTATAGCATCAGATATGTATAGTCGTGTGACTGAAGCGGACCTACTCACTATCGTTGGAAAAAAGATGTGTCTACGCCCTTGTAGAGAAGTATGATGACGGTTTATAAGGGATGGAGTTAGGTAGGACTAATGTAGCGGCATATTGATTTTTGTTTCTTGAAATATTAAAAACCATCATATATATCAAAAGAACAAGAATAAGAGAAACTCGATTGAAATAAATGTTATTAAATAGCACTTATAAAAAATGTGGGCTTAAACGTAAATTGCCAAGTTAGTGCAATTATTTTATCAGGCTATATAACAGCTGAGCGTAACGTCTTATGCACATGAATATTACAAATTTTGATCGATAAAAACTTAATATAGGGAATAGGGAGATAGTGGTCAGCGTGAAATGATCAAGAGCGCTACCTTTTTAAAACTATATCAACACATTGATTAAACTCTATCGATTAACAAGTTTGAAGTATTTCGCCAACAAATTCACAATATTGCATTGCCACCATTCCACCTTAACAATTAACCTCAATAGTAACAACAACATAAAAAACTAGACAATAAAAATACCGCAATATAATGTTTAAACCGTGAGCTTACATATGCAATCTTTAAAAAAAATTAAATAGTAAACAATACATATTTACAACTTGTAGAGGTAAACTATACTTGGAATATTTTTGTTCAGAATATTTTACCATAGAATATTTCAATTCCAACTGCACTAAGCGAAATTACTCACTGATGATGATTGCCTAGTACGATATAAAATGTAAGAGATAGTCATTCCCTAGACTGTCTATTTCTTTCTTATTTTTTTTACACGCACAAGATCCAGCTCTACGGTTATGTGAATAAAACGGAATTTTTTTCGCCGCGGTTTTAGCTTTTTTAATTTGTAGTGTATCTATTCAGAGCTATTTCAAGTGGTATTTTTGTTGATACAGAATAGATACACCAAAGATAATAAATTCTTATTATTATGTTGTTAAATATTGGTTATATATTTACAATTTGACAAAATGATCTATGTGAATACATCGGGACTTATTCTATACTTCTGTGCTAAACCGCTCTATTCACTAAAACCACAAAAAGTCGGTCAACCACTTTTATAATTACCGTACGTAAATTAGATTCTAACCCACTTCAATATACCAAAATGAGGTTTTTAAAATTGTGTTTCATTCCCAATTCACGTCACGTGACACTCTTTTGACACATTTATTGTTGAAACATTTATCAAATTTGTCTTCATTTTTTATGAACGCACTGGAATTTTATAACTGAAGCGTAACTTTTATGTAATTTACGCAAAACCTTCATACACGCTGATAATGTCTTTTTATATAATGGTTGACTTTTATATAAGGTTTAACAAACCATTTTGGTAATTTTTTTAACCATACGAAGAATTTATCAACGTTTCTGGTGAGATTAGAAAGCAGTTTTTTTAAATTTTATATATAGAAATACAAGTCATAATATCTTCAACACACCGTATTAAAAATAAGACCATACCTTTGATAAAGCTACCTCACCGGGGTTTTAAACATTCTCTTTTAAAAATAATGTAAAATGATTGCCCTAAATCTATAATTTAACAAGTTATATTCTGAAGATTCAACATTGTACGATTTTTCTAAAATCAATATGATATTGAATAACATGATATGTATTTCCTAGTAGTAAACTTACATTTAGAGTAGCGTCTTTGATATGTTATGTTTCCCTAACAGTAATATAAACAGATATCTCAGTTTTACCATCGGCGTTTTGCACTGTTATAATGTAACTCCAATCCCAGTAGTTGGGAAAAGGGTTATTTTATTAGAAATACTCCACGTATTGTTACTTTTTAATAAAATGTTTTTTTTTGTGGGAATTCATTATTAAAGAATTATAAGATAAATATCGCGATCCCCCAAATCTATTGTTTTAATGATATATATATATATATATATATATATATATATGTTATAGTCTGAAAAACTAAATTTGTACGATGTTCTCATATGTTGAAAGAATCATAAGGAATATTGATTATTTAAACATTAAATTAAACAGTTGAACTAACTCTGTCCTGTCTGTCTGTCTCTCTCTCTCTCTCTCTCTCTCTCTCTCTCTCTCTCTCTGTGTGTGTGTGTGTGTGTGTGTGTGTGTGTGTGTGTGTGTGTGTGTGTGTGTGTGTGTGTGTGTGTGTGTGTGATTGTGTGTGTGTGTGTGTGTGATTGTCTGTGTGTGTGTGTGTGTGTGTTTGTGTTTCTGTGTTTATGTGTGTGTGTGTGTGTGTGTGTGTGTGTGTGTGTGTGTGTGTGTGTGTGTGTAAGTGTGTGTGTGTGTGTGTGTGTGTGTGTGTGTGTGTGTGTGTGTGTGTGTGTGTGTGTGTGTGTGTGTGTGTGTGTGTGTGTGTGTGTGTGTGTGTGTAGTTATAACTATTTATCACTACAAAAAATGGTTTTACAAGGATAACAACAATAAACTGTTTTACGCTTTTCGCAAGAGCCTAAGTAAGATTTTCAGTGCACGTTCAGTTTCTATTAGTGTCACTCAAGAGTGTTGTGTTGTCAGTCAATGGATTGCAAGCTCATGATAAGGCTGACACCGTTTATAGGCGCAAAACTTAAGGAGTAGCTTAAAATTGAAAACTGCAAATCCTTAATTAAAAAAAAAATGTGTTGTTTGATTACTCAGAGAAAAGTTATATAAAAACGCATATCAATAATAATTAAGTATTAATGCTTGTATTTAAAGTTTAGTACTACGAGTGGAGATGTCAAATTTACAACAAGTTAAAAATAGGCTTTTATTAAATTTAAAATTAAGTTTAAGACCATTTAATTGTTATCTGTAATTCATGATAGTGTTATATATATATAATTTTCTGTATTAAAACACCTTGTTAATTTTATTTTTATTATGAAAAATGTTACAGGAATGTTAGTGAACGTTTCCTTGATGTCTATATTTAGGAAATATGTAGTCTAATACATAATGATAAACCTAATAATTAATAATTATATTATAATACTAAATCTAATAGTAGCCTAATAATAATATACGCTTCTATGCTTTTGTATAGAGTAGGTTGCCAATTTTATTATTTTCACGATATGTTTGTAGTAATAAATACAAACAAAATAATAACGTTCACTTATATAAACATTTTATATATATATATATATATATATATATATATATATATATAAATATATTAAATATGGTGATATGTTTTCTTGTAATATAGTTAATAAATTTAAAATATTTCAAAAACAAGAATATTTTTAATGAATATATTTATTCAAAGTTTTTCGCCGATAAAATAGTACCAGCATCTTCAGGAAAATAATTATCTAATCTTAATTAGGATTAGATAATTATTTTCCTGAAGATGCTGGTACTATTTTGTCGTCGAAAAGCTTTGAATAAATATATTCATTAAAAGTATTCTTGTTTTTGAAATATTTTAAATTTATTATATATATATATATATACATATATAACCATCAATGTAGCCCTAGATCATGTTTTCATACTTATATGTAAATGTATCTTATGTAGATAACCACCAACAACACTAATAATTTTAAATCTACCTCTTGTGGTTAATCATTTAGCTACCAATATTATTCCGTATAAGAGCAAATGAAATTTGTGAAACGGTGTTGGAAGTTATATAATTTGTGTAAGTCGCCATTACGTTAAAAATAATTTTCATATATGTTTTAACCACTCTAACCCAACCTGGTTTAAATTCCAAAAATGGATAATAAATCCTAAACCATGAATTCTATAACAAAATTACTTCCAATTTAGATGTACAATTAGCCTTATTTCTAAGGAAAAAATCTGATAATTTAGAGAAACCGTTTTATATATATATATATATATATATATATATATATATATATATATATATATATATATATAGAGAGAGAGAGAGAGAGAGAGAAAGAATTACATTAGACACGGAATGTATCCTATTAATCAATTAGAACACTGCTGTCGTGGTCGCCACCTGCACTTCATCACCGCCTCTAGAAACGGGCGTCTTCATCGATTCTCCTGTAAAAAATAATGGCATAGGGTCAAGGAGAGGGAAACGACTGGAAAATTGTTTCCTGCCCGGGAAATAAATTCTAGAGAATTACGTACTGAGTAGCTTACAATGAAACCTTTTTCTCGTATTACAGAAGGTATGTATTTATGATTAGGAATTATGATTTCATTTTTGTTGACTTCCACCCATATCAACAAAACTCGTCCTATGCCTAGTTGGAAGTATATCTGAAAATTAATACAATAAACTTTATAAATGTATTTCAATCCTTTAGAATGTTTGGCGTTATATTACATTTTATACAGTGATCCTTCGTTATTCGCGGGGTTTACGTTCTCCGAACTTACCGCGAATACTGAAACCAACTCTATATGGAAAGGGGAGGGTTACGTTCCACATAAAAAAGTGTTAACCCTATAGTTTAAAGGTAAAGATAAAACTAAACAAATTCACTAAACCAAATCCATAAATAGACGTAACGTTTCCAAAACTAGCAGGCACGACAAGCGAGTGCGACACATGTTTGGTAAATGACGGGAAAAATAAAATCCGAGTTAGTTACGCCCGCTGAATATGATTCTTGATGTTGGATTTTGAAGACTATTAAATTAGTAATATGATTCTTGATGTTGGATTTTGAAGACTATTAAATTAGTAATATGATTCTTGATGTTGGATTTTGAAGACTATTAAATTAGTAATATGATTCTTGATGTTGGATTTTGAAGACTATTAAATTAGTAATATGATTCTTGATGTTGGATTTTGAAGACTATTAAATTAGTAGTAAGTAAACAGAAGTGATGCTAAACTTATGTATGGGGTTGGATGCGGGCGCCGGATCGACATATCGTTGTTTGTTAGTGAAGAAAACATCATGTGTTATAAATAAGGAATGCCTGTCTTTTACGTAGTAGGCTTAGTAGCATAGTGACGTATGTTTTGGAGAATAATCAAATTTCTTTGTGGTAAATAACTTCAGTACAAAATAAATAAGACGAGAACACATTATCCTATAACCTGCAGAGTTACTATATTGTCTTTTTTAAGAAGTATGATAATATATTAGCGGGACATCCTGTAATTTTGCCAACCGCGAATAAGCGAAACCACAAATACCGAACTCGGTAATAGCGAGGGACTACTGTGAAATGCGAAACTTTAGTTCAAACGTGTGCGGTTTAAGGCAATTCACAAAGCTTAAAATATTTCGTCTAAAATCGATATGTAAAGAGTAGAATTATTTCCCTAGTTGTTTCCAAACTATATAATGTCAAGTCGTTCAGCATTATCATTTAATTCGAATTATTTAATCACACGTTAAGCGTATTACGTCAATGACTGAAGTTATCGTTGGCCCGTCTTTAAACGGCTTCAACACAAAAGCCCCCACACCCATTGTTGTAGAGTATATGTCCATTGTTGGACCTGTGAATTTAAAAATATTTTACTCTTTTAAAAGAAGAAAATGTTTAAAATATTTTGTTTTGAGAATCTTATATAAACAAATAGGTCTACAGTATTTTAAAAATATTCTACCTTTAAAAGAGTAGAGTACGTATTTTTTAAAGTCAAGAGGCTAACAACGTGTATGTGTTGATTTTACGATTGGCGGTCTAAATATCGCCTTATTTGCCTAATACTAACTTACTTGCTTACTAGTCAACGCCCAGCCTTGGCTGTTGAGCCATTTGGTGACGCGCTGAACAGTATAGACGAAAGTGGGTCATCATCAACTCCGGAATGGTCAAGCGCATTGGATTTCGTCAGATGATCCGCATCCTTCGTATTGTGTCCACAGAGAGGGCATTCCGTGGTTGGGAGCACAACGATGCGATGTAGATGGGCGGCCAGGTATTCGTGGCCGATTTGCATTCTGAACTTTGTAACACCTACAGGTCGTGGAAGTCTGTGGTCGACGGGTCCTGTAATGACAAGGTTTTCCCATTTTGTTCCTGCTGATTGCTGTGTGAGGTGCAGTTTGCTGGCCCGGTCGATAGTTGCATTGATGAGTGCTTTCGTGCTTTGCAACGAGGGCATACAAATAGGTTGTGCCATGGATGTGCCTTTTTTGGCCAGAACGTCTGCCCTCTCATTTCCATAGATGCTTACATGGCTTGGGATCCATTGTAAAGTTATAAGCCAACCTTTATTTGCCAGGCGTTCCAGGGCTTTTCTTGTTTCCATTGTTCTTTTGCAGTCTGTATCAGTATTGCACGATAGATTTCGGATAGCTGTTTGTGAATAAACGAAGAAAACTGCCTATATATGGGGCTATTTTGATTAGTTGAAATGAGCTGCTGCTGGTTGTACTGCGGCTATTTCTCCATCGTAGTTGGTCTGGGGAGCTCCAAATAGTCTTTGTGACAGGGACGATTTAATCCACCAAAAAAGGTTTCCGGTGTGTCTATTTGTTGTGACACCTAATAATGTTGTGTCTATTTGTCACATCCTCTTGTAGGAGAAAGGTAAGGAAGAGTCGGTAGAATTAGATAGGACTAAGTAAGGACAATGATCCTCTGGGACCGACAGGGCAGCTTGCCTTGGTCGGAACCCGGTGAACAGATGTAGTCCTACTTACCTACCCACTATCAACAGCAGGTTTTATAGGCCAGTGGTTTTAGTGAAGTATTTACCTTATTAATATTGTACTAATTGCAAGAAATCGTATTTGCAGTAATTAATTAATTAACTACATATTGCTAACTGTTCGTAAATGCACCTTATTATAAAAATAAAAACATATTGAAAATTACTGCTTTTTCGTGTGTTAATAAAGTAGTTATTATTGTGTAAGACAAATTTTTGGAAACTAAAAGTAAGATTTTTGTGAAGGAAGGGTTGATAAGCCAGTCAGGTAAATTTATTTATTTTAAAGATGACTTTTCGACAACAAGTTTATTGTCCTTATAAAGTCTGTTATATTGCACAAATATAGTCTTACATTACGTAATTAAAAAAAAAAATTACATGAAAACCAATCTAGGA
Organism: Prosapia bicincta; assembly: GCA_036971475.1. NCBI lineage: Eukaryota > Metazoa > Arthropoda > Insecta > Hemiptera > Cercopidae > Prosapia > Prosapia bicincta. Next base: position 180,721,048 of record JBAIZL010000002.1, read on the forward strand.
AGTAAAGTTAAACATAAAATTCAATCTATTTCCCACTATCGCTACAGGGTAGCGACACTCCCCAAGATCTAACTTAATTCTATTTACCGCTAATATTTCGTTACCTCACAAACTAACAAGCCATCGATCTGATATGGGGCCACGTTTCATGAAACTTTATTTAAAAATGCAATAATTAAATTTACATCTCTTGCTTTTGTTAAATATACAGGAACGACACCAATAAGAAATGAGGTAAAGCGATTTATAAAACTAGATCAATTGTAAATTAATTTACTAATTCGATAATCCTAATTGTTTAATCTTAAAAACTATCCATGTCGTAAACTGTCTACATAGTTAGATTTTCTTAAAATATTCTATTACATGTCCTATTTTTATTGATACTTATTAAAGTTGTCATTTTATCCAACAGTGTCTATGTTGCTGTAACTTCATGTATGGAGTTGTAACTCCAGGTTTGGGGCCCGTAACTCCAAGTATGGATATTTATGTAGTTTAAACTATGATCATGTAGTTAAGAGTAAATACATGTAGTGAGAGTCTTATTTTAAAATAATTAGGTATGAGCTAATGTTCTATCCTTTACGTCTCCAATTTTAGGAATTGTAATACTTTAACCTCTTAATATATTTCAACAGGCATAAATTAGAACATTCAAAATTCCCTTTCAATTTTCTCCCCGGACGGTTTGCGTTTAAATCTTTATGCGGAGCTCGTACAGAATATCCTCTGTGAAGACGAGATTATTTATTTTGAAACTTACTTATTTAATTATAAATCATTGTCAAAGCAACTCTTCTTTATACTTAAGTGTTAGTTATCTATATACCATTGTAATTTTATTAGAGCATCATTGTAAACTAATAATCAATATACACATTAATAAATAAAAAAATAATATGTAAACATTGCGTATAATAACATGGTCAACAGCGGACATCGAAGCTGACAACTCCAGGCAATGGTATTATGCCAATTATTTGAAAATTAAAAATACTCATTTCCTTATAACTATTTACACCGTTTATGACCTGGAAATGTTTATTTATCAAAATTCTGTCTGAAAGAGAAACTCACATTTTTTGTTTTCAGGACAGTTACGGAAATTATCCCTCTTATCGGCGTTTGTACCATTTAACACTCAAATTGATAATAGCCATTAGTAGTGAAAAGGCAAAATATCACTCACTCTACACTTAATACAGGAGGAATTATATTGAGTGCAGAAAAGTGATATTTTCTCTCCTCGTATTTGTCACTTGAGAGTTAAACATAATGAGAGTTAAACTACGATTTTTATAGTAAAACAGACTTCCATGCGAGTGGTTAAATAAATGTAAAAACGAAATGCTTCTTATGAGATTTGTCACGATTTTTCGATTATTATGTTTTTGTGTCTACAATCATAAGTTTAGCAGTTTATTAATAAATGAATCTACTTTTACTAAAATTTTAATAATAAATTATTAAAAAAATAAATTTCACTTTTTTAAAGGTGTATTAAATATTTAAAACACTAAACTTTTATATTTAGTAATTAAAATATATTATATTTCTGCTAGGGTCATTATAAATATATTGCGTGTGATATTTTCCCGCCATACGTAGTTTTATAAAATTCGTAGTTGTTGACGCGTTTCGGGTAACTTCCTCTATCAGAACCTAGTGTATAGCAGTTGTCTCCAACCAGACCAACATAATATACATGTTTTGACATCTTCAGAATGGTTTGTCAGGAAATTGTCGATTTGCCGTGGCCAAACTTGTCTGGTGCTCATCAGACATGCTGAAAACGGCCCTCCTGTATTATTTTCTGACCGTTGAAAGCTACCCAAGTATTTGACAAGGATAGGTGCAACAGAAAAAAGTCATACTCGATATATTTTTACTTTTAAATACAGAAATTATTGAGCTACGAATCATATTTCAAAACAGAAAAGTAAATTACATACTTGACTTTATAAAATGTTAAGCTTTTAATGACAGCTTGTCTTTATCTCTATCACAAACGTCTCTGTCTCGTTTATAAATAACGAAAGCATTGGCGTCTGTTGACTTTCGGGGACACCTTGTCTTTCTTCGCTTTCATAATTCTGTCAGAATAATTTATCCTTTGAAAGTATCTGGCGTCCGTTAAGAGAACGAACTCTTGTAGGGGAACTGCATGTAACTGTCTTGATCAGCTTCACGATTGCTTTCGTTAAGTTATAATATATATTTTCTAAAAGCAAATGTGTTCGTCTTGAGTAATTATGGTATCCTAATGAACATGTTTAGCATAATTAATGCGCTCTGATTTGATTTCTTAATCTGTAATGTGACACAAGTTTAATTAGAGAGGTCACTCATTTAAGAGTAGCTCTCAAAGAGGGTTTGGTTTGGTCTTCAGACTAGTGTCAGGTAGAAGGAGATAAGGAGTCCGAACTAATCAGGAAGGGTATTCAGAGGTTTTACTGGTCCTGAGTAGCTCTGCATAAGAGGAGATAACCGAACACTCTGGTTGGAGTACTCCTGTGATTCCATTAGGGCACCGGTAACCAGTCTAGGCTTTACAGTAAAGCTTTCATTATAGATCAACTAGGTCTTACATTCCTTTAACACTTTTTTGTGCGTAACGCTACGGAGAGCTTGCAAGGTCTAATGGGTGGGTAACGGGTAGGAACAAATCACCAGTCTGGGGGTCCGGCCCGTAGGTAAGGCAACCCGGGAGTGGATAAAGGTATGATTGTACCTGGACCGAACTAATCAACCGGAGTATAGAGTTACGGAATCCTGGCCGTTTGGAAGGTTCTATTGATTCCGAGTAGTTCTGGAAAAGCGGTTGAACTGCTGTTCCTGGTTGGAGTTCGAGTAGTCCCAGGAGCGGGCCAGTAAACAGTCCAGGCCTTACAGCAAGTTCAATGCCTCTTACATACTGGTACCACGGGTAGTGGCACCAAGCCCTCCCGTCTCAGGACTGATGCTAATCACCCGGACGGGAGTGATAAGTTCGAGGCTGGATTTGTGGGGGAATAGGTTTCACATACTAGACTAAAGATATACCCTACATAAATGTTCTAAAACCGAAGATAAAACAACGGCAATAAACAGAAGTATATAAATTTTAATCCATATCATCAAAAGAGAAAAGAGTGTTAAGTCCTTTCAAAATCAATAACTCGTTTCCTCGGCGGACTTGTATTTAATCTAAAACCAACAGACGGTTTTCTCTCAACATCGTCGATCCACGGTTATTCCTTCAATTAAAGTTGTGGATCACGTCAGAACCTTAAACTTGCAGGAAAGGAAGATGATATCGTTCCTGCCAATAATTCTGGACTTAAGGGATTAGCTTGTAATTGCATTTCCAGGATAATCCTTTCGTCTGCAGGCTGGCAAACTTTATATCGACAATAATGCCAGCTATTGGGATATTTATCTGCCAGAAGACAGGTTTTTTCATCTCTGTGAGTTTTATAAAAGCAACTACGAGAAAAATACTTTTTTAATTAAATGTTTTATTTAAAATGTGTGGTTTGAACTAAGCAAGATTATTAGAAAATATTTGTTTAATAAAATTAAATGAAATTGAATGAAGAATACTAACCAACGGACGATATAAAACGCTACACAAAGTGGCATGAACATTAAACAATGTTCAGTTCTATTGTTGAAAGACGTCACAGGGAGTAAGTGGTCTTAGTAGTAATCTTACAGAAAAATCAAAAGATAATTCATTTCTAAAGATAGAAATACTTTGGCTAAGTTTTAATTAAAAATAAAATTTGATTTAATATTTGGCAAGTGCAATGTTTGAAGTTTCAAGGCAGTAATCTAATAGAGTGGGGTAATAATAGAATAGAGCAGAGGAAATACGATATTGTTGTGCTGTAAAGTTGGTCAACGTGTCTGAGATTCCCCCAGAGTGCTATTGCTATTGCTATTGCGCAAGCTACGTATTGCTGAAGCCGGATGTGAGCGGGAGGTAAATTAAAATTTACATGATATTATAGCTTCCCGTTCTAGCTGTGAGGGAACAGGGTAACAATAAGCAGCCTTACAGGAAGGGCTGCACAGGGTTTCCTGTAAGGGTGAAAACAAGGGAATAATGTCATAATGAGAATTCATTGTTATTGTTTCATTTAATTTATTAACGAAAAATAAAGAAGATTTTAAAGGATAAGAACAATGAAGAATTTATAGTCTTAAAAATCTGAATATTGGCTTCCCTTTAAATTGAAGAATTGCCTACTTTGGTTTGTTATACTTAATGAAAATAAACGAAGGTGATAATCTCATTTTTGAACTTTTTCCATGAAGTAAAAGGGCATTACTGAAGTGGGGTTTCACTGACTCGTCGAACCCTTTCTCGAAGGAAAAGTTAACCGTTGTATGTGACTTATCAGGTAAATATTTTGCTAATCTTCCCGTAAAGCAAAAGTAAATCACTGTTTTAGTTTGGCTTCATTATTACATCGATCTTATACTTGACTTTTCACGAAACAAAACTAATCAACATTTTTTACATCATTAATTTATCATCTTTTGGACTTACGCTTTCTCTAGATGTCCAGTAAAGCAAATTAAAATGACGTTTGGTTCGGCTTCACGTATTTATCAATTTCCCTACTTGACTTTCCTACAGATTCCCTGAAAAATAAATGCCTCTGTAGTTTGGCTGCAGTAATTCTTGACCTACTCACTTGCCTTTTCTCATGATTCAGAATAGCAGAAAATTAATTAATATTTAATTTGGTTTCATTAAATCGTTAATATTCCTATTTGCGTTTTCTCGAGACTACCCGTAAAGCAAAAATGAATGCCTCTGTAGTTTGGTTGCAGTAATTCTTGACCTACTCACTTGTCTTTTCTCATGATCTCTCGTAACGTAAAAGTGAACTTCATTTGTCTTCACTAATTCATTAGTATCTTCACTGAGTTGTGAGAAGATCTCTAATAGCATCAATTATGTCTTTCTTCGCCTAATCTCACGTTACGCCTTCCTTTAATAACCAACTCCTATTGTACTTTTAGATCAAAGAGATAATCGTGATTATTGTAATTAATGATTGATCTGCTAACACTACAACTAGTATTATAAACGTTGGGTTGTGAAGCTATTATTGAAGTGAAGTTAACTTTCTGAAAGGTTAAATATAAAAAAAGTACGTCAAATGTATAAAAAATTAGTCTTAGTTTCCTGCGAAATAATTTTATTCTTGAAAAAATATTGTTACATTTGGTGCCAACCCTTAAAAGCCAAAACTTGATTTCATTATACTCGTAATTAAACACTCAATACTGTGTTTTCTTCCACAAAATCAAATGTTAAATAAATTAAACACATCACTCTTCGAATCCCGGTCTTGAATTGAAATTCTGTTCGTTTCTACAAACATCCATTTTTAAAAGTTAGTTGTGCCTCTTCGTGCATTAATATCTATCGCAGAAGCTACTGACACTGCTCGCAGCGCATTCTACGTTCTGTGAATGTAAAACATCTTCCAAGACGAGGGTAACAGTTTATATACTGAACATATGCAATTTTGTGATTGAATACTTTTGTCTGTTGTATAGGAGATCTAAATATTTTCGAGAGGGGTTTTGTCATGTAATGTATTGTATTTTTCAAATGACTACTTCTTATGGCAGGCTTGACTGTTTACGTCACCCAAGGGGAAAAATTTTCATCTTGCCGTTTAACAAACTGGGTTTTCTAACATATCGATTTTCGTACAGTATTCAGTGTAAATTAATAACGTATGGTTTCATATAATAGTTGATTTTATGTTATAAAACAACTGTTGTAACACGTAGGATATGTTACTTTATTTATTGTAGATTAAGTTGAAATGTGAAATAGTTTTTATAAGTTAGTATATATAGTAATTTATTTACATTGATTGATTCCATCTTCACGTGAGCTACTAGTTATTAACTAAAAACACTTGCTATATTTGCCTATAGTAGCACTTATGTTTATAATTGTTGATGACGGGCGTTTCGGGAGATGTGTCCCATTGTTAACTCAGACAGTAACTCAGAGTTACGGTATGAGTTGACAATGGGACACATCTCCCGAAACGCCCGTCATCAACAATTATAAAAGTAAGTGCTACTATAGACAAGTGTAACATATTCACAAGTGTTTTAGGTATATTTCAATAAATCTTACTATAACCAATTCATTATAATGAGAATGAGTTATATAGTTTTATTCCCATTTTTGAAGTGAAAACTTTCTTAGGTGCATATAAGACATTTTAAGAATCCATTTTACATGAATTCGATACGTAAAATTTGTATTTGATACACTTTTAAACATCTAAAGTCTCGTTAGTTGTTTGAAAAAGAAATCTGTGTAGGTTTTCTATTAACTACATTCTGTTAATATTAAAGAAACTCTTACTCACTTCTGTAAGGCAGTTCCACTGATTATTCTTTTAATCGATCATGGGTTTTGTCCACGACGTTTAACGAAACCTTTATATTGACGACTCACATAAAGTTATGCTGTATTAAATGTATTTTTTTCATGCGTGCTGGAACAAACCGTTTACAACCGTACTAAGTGAAATTACACACTTACGGTGATTGCCTAGTACGGTGAAAAATGTAAGAGACAGCCATTGCTGTCGGTCAGTCCCACGATTGAATATTATTTTTTTAGTTTTTTTACAAGCACAAGACTTATTTTATCCAGGTCTATGGTTATATGAATAAAACATAATTTTTTACCTCAGCGGTTTCGATTTCTTTAATTTGTAGTGCACTCATTCAGAATTATTTCTAGGAATATTCATGCTGATACAGACGCGGTAAGAAATCAATCGATAACTTAGTTCTTACATCTGTCAGTATAAATTGATTTTATGTAAATGGATCTGTACAGAACAAGTTGAGAGTCGTTACGAGTTAGCCTCTTTACAGCTTTCTAATACCTCAAACTCGAAAAATTTACCTTCGCTTTCCTAATTATTTATGCTTTTCTACGTGAATTTTGGACTACAACACTAATAGCACTAGAAGACGGACAATAGGTGAGATCTTATTATATCTTATTACAAAGCAAGTAATGTGACGTCGCCGAGATTAGATTGGCTCCGATAACAAGTAAGTTTATGTCACAGACAAAGAAACACACGTAGAAGCTCTTTGTTCGTCACAGTAAAATGGCTTTTTCCTCTCCGCGGTGACGGGGTTGTTTGTTCCCAGCCTCCCTTGGCGTGTGCTCACGTAGGGAAGCTAACAGAATGGGAATATAGCGTGGCAGGAATTAATGTGGTGTTTTAGCAACCAATACTCATTGTAAAACATTCATAACACAAAAGTTTTGTGACTTACAGCGACAACGACTGTAATTTATATGTTTCTTTTTTAGTATTTGTGCTTTAATTATTATAATAATAACTGTGTAAAAATAAAATCCTGTCCTGAAATAATAATAGATAAGATAAAGTGCTCGAAACATAACTAGAAACAATGTACGGATCAGGCGATATTTACAAGCAGTTGTTATAAACTAGTGTGACGGATAGGATGTTTGTAAATCATTGAGTGACGTAGAATGTGATATCAAATGTTGTAAGTTAGGGTCATTATGTTAGGATGTTTTAATGTCATTGACTTACATAGGTAAATCTGTAACAGTAATAATTTTTTGTAAACTAGTGAGATATATAGGATTCTTCTATGTAATTGACTAAGGTTATCAATGGTAGGATGCCATACAAATTGTTATACACTAGTGTTAGGAACTTGGGTCATCGACTTGAATTACTAAACAAGTGTTGTAGCATTAAGAAAGTGTTGTAAGCTAGTGTAATTGTGTAGTATGTATACAAATCATTATTGCGTTATTAAACATAGGGTTGTGATACAAATTGTTGTAAACTAGTGCCATTGTGCTAGGATGCTTATGGGTCAATGACTTGAATTAGTAAATATAGGATCGTAACACCAACAATTTGTTGTAAACTAGTGTGATTTTTAGGATTTATCTGAGTCATTCACTAATGATATTAAAAGTAGGATGGGGCAAATGTGTTGTTGTAAATGGTTGTAGTCAAGTGTTCGGATGCTTTTCGATCACTGATTTGAATTAGTAAATAAAGGATCATATTAAAAAATAAAACTCAGAAACCTTTAACCACAAATGTTTTTATTCTAATCTCATAGATATTTTGGTTACCAAGAAAGCATCTTGATGCATGACAAACAATACTGTTTGTAATTGCCTTGAGGAGAATTGTTTACCATGCCTCTGAAGATTGTTATTTGGTAAGCAAAATGTACACGAGGCTAGAATAAAAATATTTGTCGTTATAGGGATGAGTATTACAATATTATTTAACCACAGTAAATTATTCCTAATAAGTAGTGATAGGACGTAACCACAACAATTTGTTATAAACTAGTTTAATATATACAATGTGTCTAAGTAATTGATTAGCGTTGTTAAACGTAGGACTCTGATACAATTTACTCTAAACTAGTGTGAGTGTGTTGAATGTGGGTTGCGTTAATAAAAGTCAGATTGTGAGAAGTTGTAAACTAGTTTAATTATGTAAGAATGTACTAAAGTCATTGACTTGTTTTAGTAAACATAAAATGGTAACCGTAATATTTTGTTATAAACTAGTGTGATGTGTAGGATTAGTTTGAGTTATTCATTGAATTAATAAATGTATGATTGAGATTGTCGTAAAATAATATAATTGTATTTAGATGTTATGAAGGAAGTACATTGCATCAATAAAATTTAACACTAAAAATTTGTATATTAGTGTGAATGAGTTAAAACACGTTTAAGTCACTGATTTGCAATACTAAACTTATAAATACTAACATTTAACTGACTGTATTGGATGACTCATTTACTAATGTACTAGTTAATTGAGTTACATTAGTAATAAAGTACGTTCACGCTAATCATTTGTTCAAACTAGTGTAATTTTGTAGGGTAAAATTTTAAAATCGTATAAAGTAAATGTAATAAAAGAAGTTTTCTAATTAAGTACAGTACTGACAATATAGGAGACTATAATTTAGTAGGTATACGCCACGTCATCTTGTCAAGAGCATTGTACAAATTTGTAAAGATGTTTTTTAAAACGATGCATGACAACTCCCTTAGTGAGAGCTACCTCCAACTATATTCCTAAGTCCACGCTTTATGGAACCGAAAAATTCAATTTGTTTTTTCAATTAACACTCCAATTTTGCCCCTTACCTTAGTCACGTTCGCCTTCGATTCCTCCAATTTTGAACCACTGACGCTGTAGGTGGGTGTTCATACATACTTTGAGCTTTCAGAAGAAAATTATAAAATAGTTCTTTGTATTTTTGGGAAATGATAATATAAGTGTGCAAAAACAAGAGAGATAGGCTTACTTCTATACATTTTAATAATAAAAAATTTAAAAGAAAACTATCAACAAAACGTATCCATCTAATGAGATGACGTTTATGTTGATAAATATTTATTTATCAATACAGTATATAGACCCTATTTCCTAAACATATTTAGGCTCTCATTTCAAACAAACTGCGTTTAAATATATATCTGTATATGTAACTTGTTTTTGTAGTGTTTGTTGAAGTGATAGACTATATGAATGTTATGACATACAAAAGGTAGGAAATGATTGTGCATCGAGGTTATGTAGGTATAAAGAAGAGATATATCTGTCGGAGGAGGATATAAGGGCTGACATTGCGCCTCCTGTACTTGCAGTAGATATACTCTGTATGGATATCATAAAGAGCTGTCTACTCGTCTTGTAGCAAGAAGAATAGTGAAGTATATATGTAATTATCAGACCTATGGGAAGGAAGTTAAAGGAATAAGTATATTTGCAACAATTATGTAAGTAAATTTTTTTACCATGTTTATATAAATATATTACATTTCAAGCAAAATAAATCTAGTCGTGTACATATACAACTACATCCGTCTCAGCTTGAAATACAGTTAGGAGAGAAAGAAGAAAATGACGCCCGTACGTGATAAATAAACTAAACAGGCTACTTGCAAATGTATCTCTGAGAAACAAATCCAATCAGAAAGAATCGATTTCAGAGACACCTGGTGTTCGAAACAAGACGCGACACACTCAATATAAACTTTTGTTAACAAACAACACATACAATGATAAAGTTTACATTTGTGCAAATGTACAGCTTCTTGTTTTATAGAGAAGTGGTATTTTTATGATTATATATTGAACTTTCAAAATTACAAAAGCATTTTGCTTAACACTGTGTAAAAACCAATTTTTAATGACTTCAATTTTTTTCTTCACTGTGATAAGTAATTAAGTGAATATATATATATATATAGTCGGGTATTATAGTGGTTAGAGCACTCGACTAGTATTCTAAAGGTCTTAGGTTTGATTCCGGAAAGCGTCAAAGAATTTCTGTGTCCTTTTTCAGCACCCATGTCTTAGGGCTACCTACACTAAAATTTAAAACAACAATTTTGGGCCTTTTAGGCATTGAGCTGGTTTTTATTTTTAAATATAAATGTTTATTTATATTGTTTTTCAAGTTTGTTTTGTGTTTTATATATGGACCTATATGTGTGTGTGTGTGTGTGTGTGTGTGTGTGTGTGTGTGTATGTATGTGTGTGTGTGTGTGTGTGTGTGTGTGTGTGTGTGTGTGTGTGTGTGTGTGTGTGTGTGTGTGTGTGTGTGTGTGTGTGTGTGAGTGTGTGGGTGTGTGTGTGTAGTTTATATATCTTTCGTTAGTGAACATACCTCTTAAATCAATATTTAAAAAGAGGTTTATGATGAAACTATACAACAAAGTTTAAAAAAAAAGAAACGAGTGATAAACTGAATGTAGCGCAGTAAGTTAAAGATGAAATCTCAAAGTCTTGGCCATCATTATTTTAAACAATGTCAAAACGACATGGCGTATACTCGAGTATCTTTAACATGTTAACTAGCGACCCATTTTCGAGAGGTGCGTGTCATTTTAACAGTGTCTCGCCAAAGTGATAGTCTCCAACAAAGTGAGACAGGACAACAAATAGGAATGAACATAAAGGCTCAGAATTGAAACCAGGAAGTACACAGAATTTGGAAGAAAGAAAGAAACTTAACTAGCCACAAGGTAATGTAACGAGAGTAAAAATAAACAAAGCAGAAATGGGTAAATGTTTGTAACCTATATATTTTAAAAGCAAAAAATCTACAAGAGTCTAAATGTAGTTTTTAAAAGCGTATTAACGCTTCGAATTTATTACTTAGCATGATATTCTCCTACGATAAGTACGTTATGACTGAACGTAACGTAAGTAGCAACAGAAAAGACTTCCCTCTGAAATAACATAAAATTCTTCTCAGATAGATAGTGGCACTATAGAATTAAGGCGAAACAAAAACTGCCAAAGGAAACATTGGAAAATTTAAACATTATTTGTAAGGATCGGAACAGACTCGGGCATGTATGAACAGATGTTATGTTTCCCCTGTCGTTTCACTCCACTGCTGTTTTTAATTTCCACTCGGCTGGATAATGTTGACAGGGAAAAATACGCCATCTCATCAAACTCGGGGCTTATTCCCAACTGTGCTAAAACTTTGTCGGCAAAACGTTTCTTGTTTTGTTTCGCCTTGTAAGAAACTTTTGGATTGATTGATAGTTGTGTGCACCGAACTGTGGAACACGTGACACTTTGTAACAGTTCCAGTGACGCTACGTAACATTTCCGTAGTTAAAATACCCTAAACCTTTTCTTACATTAATTACAACGATAAAGTAGTAAAAGTATCTGATACTTCATTAACAACGTGTTCACGTAATGTAGATGTAAATGAGATGAAATTCTAAACTTAATAAACTTTTGTTGTAGACAAGTGCTATTTTCGAAAGATTGACTTTCAAGTTTAGTTTTAACTTTTTTAAGATTTATACTTAGATATTCTGCCTTGACATCGCCGAACAAAGGTTAGACCTAAGATATAATTTTATTATAAGCGATAAAATCATTAACTCTAATCAAAAGTCATTATATGCAATAATGAGAAAAATAATTTTGGGTCCATGTAATATAAAATTACTAACTACAGTTATAATAGAAGGTAAATTGATATGTTCTAATAAAATAGAAGGTTCAAAATATTTTAAACAAGAAAACAGTATAAATAAAAATGCGGTTGTTTCGGGAGTAAAGTATCATTTATCTAAATACCTGACAAAGTTTGGATAGCTAGGAATAAGACGCTAAGAAATAAAGCTAGCAAAGACGAAAACGGTATTTTTGGATGAATATAATAATCTCGTGTCCGATTCTAGTGCCTTGTTAATAGAGTGGATACAGTATTTAAAGACCTTGTGAAGAAGAAGAAATAAACACTAGGAACAATAAATGGGATCACAAAAACAAGAATCAAACTGGACAATAATTTGAGTAAGTTTCTGAAAACGAGTTGTTAAAGGTAAAACAATCACGGATAAACAATTATTATTCCTAAGCACTGTAAAGATTCTTCAAATGAGCCGTGTAACCTTTTTAAAGTTAACTTTATCCTTCTCAACATTTCAACTCATAAAAGAATATAAAATTACTTACTAACTACAGTTATAATAGAAGGTAAATTGATATGTTCTAATAAAATAGAAGGTTCAAAATATTTTAAACAAGCAAACAGTATAAATAAAAATGCGGTTGTTTCTGGAGTCATCATTTATCTAAATATCTGACAACGATTGGATAGCTAACTTTGTGTAGTTATGTAAGAAATGATACTTGCTCACGAAACAACAGCTTTTTTATTCCGCAAAACATTTTTGTACGTGTACACATCATTAAGCATACAGTATATTCAGAACAAGCAAACCCGACGGAAGATTATGGTCGTTTCTGGATCTAGTAGTAGCACTAATTGCTTTCTATAATATGTACTCCAATAATTTTATATTTGAAATTAATCCGTAACTAAGCAGTATTTCTGTTACCTCCTTTTATTTTCAAGAAAAATGAAGTAAAACACGACTTATTTATAGTTAATAATAAGGTTTTTAGATTTATTGTGTTGTTGGGAAACCCGATAAATTTCAGAGTCTAATAACTGTAATATTAACTATAAACATGTCAAGTGTGGTATCAGCTTTTCATTTTAAAACGGCGATACATTGCAATGTATTCTACCGGGTGCTGTGCCTCTGTCAAAGCATTATGCAGCAAGAAACAAAGGCAGAACTATTAGAAAGGTTCCTCCGATTGCTACTTGGGAATGCAAGAAACAGTAGTGGGGAATACCCATAAATGCTTACAAAGAGCGAGCATAAACTACGAGAAATCTTACAGGCTACGAAAGGGAAACGAATCTATACAAGCAAGAGAAAAAAGTTTGAGGATGCCAATGAGAATTTGTAGAAATAACAGTGTGAAGAAATAAAGCATCTGGACGCTAAGAAATAAAACTAGCTAACTAGCTAACTATTTTTGGATGAATATAATAATCTCGTGTCCGATTCTAGTGGCTTGTTAATAGAGTGGATACAGTATTTAAAGACCTTGTGAAGAAGAAGAAATAAACACTAGGATCAATAAATGGGATCACAAAAACAAGAAACAAACTGGAAAATAATTTGCTTAAGTTTCTGAAAACAAGTTGTTAAAGCTAAAACAATCACGGCTAAAGAATTATTATTCCTAAATTTATAGAACACCATAATACTAAACACTGTAAAGGTTCGTCAAATGAGCCGTGTAACTTTTTTAAAGTTAATTTTATCCGTATCAACATTTTAACTCATAAAAGAATATAAAATTACTTACTTACTTACTTTGTTGTAGACAAATGCTATTTTCGAAAGATTGACTTTCAAGTTTAGTTTTAACTTTTTTAAGATTTATACTTAGATATTCTGCCTTGACATCGCCGAACAAAGGTTAGACCTAAGATATAATTTTATTATAAGCGATAAAATCATTAACTCTAATCAAAAGTCATTATGTGCAATAATGAGAAAAATAATTTTGGGTCCATGTAATATAAAATTACTAACTACAGTTATAATAGAAGGTAAATTGATATGTTCTAAGCGATAAAATCATTATCTCTAATCAAAAGTCATTATATGCAATAATGAGAAAAATAATTTTGGGTCCATGTAATATAAAATTACTAACTACAGTTATAATAGAAGGTAAATTGATATGTTCTAAGCGATAAAATCATTATCTCTAATCAAAAGTCATTATATGCAATAATGAGAAAAATAATTTTGGGTCCATGTAATATAAAATTACTAACTACAGTTATAATAGAAGGTAAATTGATATGTTCTAATAAAATAGAAGGTCAAAATATTTTAAACAAGAAAACAGTATAAATAAAAATGCGGTTGTTTCGGGAGTAAAGTATCATTTATCTAAATACCTGACAAAGTTTGGATAGCTAGGAATAAGACGCTAAGAAATAAAGCTAGCAAAGACGAAAACGGTATTTTTGGATGAATATAATAATCTCGTGTCCGATTCTAGTGCCTTGTTAATAGAGTGGATACAGTATTTAAAGACCTTGTGAAGAAGAAGAAATAAACACTAGGAACAATAAATGGGATCACAAAAACAAGAATCAAACTGGACAATAATTTGAGTAAGTTTCTGAAAACGAGTTGTTAAAGGTAAAACAATCACGGATAAACAATTATTATTCCTAAGCACTGTAAAGATTCTTCAAATGAGCCGTGTAACCTTTTTAAAGTTAACTTTATCCTTCTCAACATTTCAACTCATAAAAGAATATAAAATTACTTACTTACTTACTAGCCAACGCCCACTCTTGGCTGTTGGGCCATTTGGTGGCGCGCTGACCAGTAGAGGCGAGAAATCTCTTCTTCCTTCGTGTCGTTCAGGGGTCTATGTAATATAAAATTACTAACTACAGTTATAATTGAAGGTAAATTGATATGTTCTAATAAAATAGAAGGTTCAAAATATTTTAAACAAGCAAACAGTATAAATAAAAATGCGGTTGTTTCTGGAGTCATCATTTATCTAAATATCTGACAACGTTTGGATAGCTAACTTTGTGTAGTTATGTAAGAAATGATACTTGCTCACGAAACAACAGCTTTTTTATTCCGCAAAACATTTTTGTACGTGTACACATCATTAAGCATACAGTATATTCAGAACAAGCAAACCCGACGGAAGATTATGGTCGTTTCTGGATCTAGTAGTAGCACTAATTGCTTTCTATAATATGTACTCCAATAATTTTATATTTGAAATTAATCCGTAACTAAGCAGTATTTCTGTTACCTCCTTTTATTTTCAAGAAAAATGAAGTAAAACACGACTTATTTATAGTTAATAATAAGGTTTTTAGATTTATTGTGTTGTTGGGAAACCCGATAAATTTCAGAGTCTAATAACTGTAATATTAACTATAAACATGTCAAGTGTGGTATCAGCTTTTCATTTTAAAACGGCGATACATTGCAATGTATTCTAGCCAACGCCCACTCTTGGCTGTTGGGCCATTTGGTGGCGCGCTGACCAGTAGAGGCGAGAAATCTCTTCTTCCTTCGTGTCGTTCAGGGGTCTATGTAATATAAAATTAATAACTACAGTTATAATAGAAGGTAAATTGATATGTTCTAATAAAATAGAAGGTTCAAAATATTTTAAACAAGCAAACAGTATAAATAAAAATGCGGTTGTTTCGGGAGTCATCATTTATCTAAATATCTGACAATGTTTGGATAGCTAACTAAGAAATGATACTTGCTCACGAAACAACAGCGTTTTTATTCAACAAAACATTTTTGTACGTGTACACATCATTAAGCATACAGTATATTCAGAACAAGCAAACCCAACGGAATATTATGGTCACTATACCAACCCCCAACCCCCCCCACAGACACTTAGCCATTGTTTCTGGATCTAGTAGTAGCACTAATTGCCTCCTATAATATGTACTCCAATAAAGAAATACGAGATTTTATATTTGAATTTAATCCGTAACTAAACGGTATTTCTGTTACTTATTTATTTATTTTCCATTTATTTTCAAGAAAAATGAAGTAAAACACGACTTATTTATAGTTAATAATAAGGTTTTTAGATTTATTGAGTTGTTGGGAAACCCGATAAATTTCAGAGCCTAATAACATTAACTATAAACATGTCAAGTGTGGTATCAGCTTTTCGTTTAAAAAATGGCGATAAAGAAATTATGATCTTAAAAAACATTTTCATTCAAATTTAAAATCTCGTACTTTTGTGTTACGAGTCCCAATATAGCAATAATGACGGCTTTGCAGCCGGGGCGAGTGTGAATGCGAAAACCAGTTAATTTACACTCCTCTAGCAATTTACCTTTAATAATAGTTCTGTAACGAACATGTGACGATATTTCCCACATCAGGGACAAACTAAAATGTAGTGAAGCAAATACATGAGAAAAATCGAAACCACACAAAACAGAAAAGTATTGGACTTTCTGCTACTGCAAAGTAGAAATAAGACGGCTTTGTATAAATTTTCTCTGACTAACGAGTTAAGTTATTAATTTAGGCTTTTTAACAGTATATAGTAACAGTTGAAAAGCAAGTTATTGATTCATTATTTATTTTGACAAATTCGTTGCATCACATTGAATGTCAAACCACTGGCAAAATGATAGCTTATATAGGGGCTTACCGCATTCGCCTGGATGCAGCACTCTTGTGTTTTCCTTGTTCTTACAGGAATGCATTCTAAGCGAGCACAGGTTCCTGTAGGACTTGCCGTCCGTCCCGCAGACCCAGGCGATGGAGGAGGGGCACTCCGACGGGCATCGACAGCTTGCCTTTCCATCGGCTCCCGTTGTACAGGCAGCTCCATACGAACAGTACGTCTTCTCGCATGGTTCTGCAACACACAATACACACTTAGTTTAAAATGCCGTTATTATGTTTCAAGTTAACCAGCATAAAACTTCTCTCTTTTACAAATTGTATTTCAACTTGGTAATTATCTACAGTACAAAAAATCCTACAACAATTTTCACTTCGGATATCACCACATGACCATGACCTTGGAAAGACGGGTCATGGAAAAATTTTGTTATCATGACTTTAGTACAAAGAAATAAGATTAATCTGTTACAGAATTAGCCACTTTCAGACTGTCTATTCGTATATATAATACTCCCCAAAGTAAGGTCCTTTTGTGATTTTTTTTTGCCGCCACAGCGCTTTGATCACATATCCTGTATTAACTCTGACTTAAAGTTAAGGAGTAGAATCCCGACGAATGCGAGAATGGATGTGTAGTGCGTTGTCTGAATAAGAGGGATTGTTTCGGTTCACGAAGCTCGGTCAGACACTGTGAATGTGATAGCTTTTACAAAATTTTGGCTAGGAACAATTCGGCCGTCCTGGTTACAGTCCGAATTTGGTTTCTCCTAGCCCATACTATTTGTTTTGTACCTGAAATTTGATGACGTTACACAAAAACCATGTTTCCACTCGGTTGAATTTACAGGTGGAGATTTTTTATTAGGATCAAATGCGAAAGCCTTGGGTACGTTATTACAGGTGATTAGAAAATAGTGGATGTAGAGAAATAGCTTAAATTTTAGAGATATTTTAGAAAGATGTTTGTGTTATTTAAAAGGTGTTGTTGTTTTAGTAGTAGAAATGACATTACTTCGTGAATGTGTATCATGGTTTATCAAAAACATATTTTGATAACAACTCTGAGAGTATTAGGTTACAACTCATTCAGATCCCCCATACATTCTTACAGGCTGCAAGACTTGAGTATCGTTTAATTATTTGGTTCTTATTCTCCTTTGAAAAAAACTTCCTTACTATAAAATATTATATTTAATAAGCTGTAAAATTTGCTTAGCATTTCTTTTCAAATACTATCGTCAAAAAGTGGCACTCTAGATTTAAATATTTCATTTTAAACCTTTGATAGTAATGTAAAGGAAAATCAGTGTTCACTCTTTTAGAATGAGGACGAAAGTAAGAGGAAAGTGTCTCGTTAATTTGTCTCTGGGAAGGGGTGACAGTCTGATATGGGAGATAATTCCTGACTGAAGGTAGAAATAAAGTCGAGTTTTTCGCCTACGCTTGGAATAAAGGTACAAATTTATCGTAATCCAGTGCGAGTAAAGATTTTGTATGTTATTCTTAACTTAACGGAAAAAATGTTTTTTGCTTGTATGTTTCTGTGCATACTACATAATAAATATTTACTACCAGATATATTTTTATTGCCCTACGTAAACACGAACTTATACATACAAAAACATAAAAATATATTGAACTTTTCATACACAATCCGTTTTAAAAGAACTAAGAATATTCAAGAAGCAAAAAACAGGCAATCTACTGGTTGTAAAGCTTCTGGTATTCACCAAAATAATTTTGCTAGATAATGTCCAATTAAACGATCCTGACCATGTCATTTTTTATTTTCTTCCTATTCCAGGACAAGAGCCTTTCCTTAGTTTCGCCTAATTCTACCTCCCTTTTTTATTCTTCTTCTTATAGGAGTAATAACGGTTAGACATCTGATTATGAGTTTGAATGCCTCAGGTACGCAGCTCTGCACATGGGCTGATATATCCTCTATCAGCTGTTTTAAGCCTTTACCTCATTCCTACTTACGTTAACAATCCGTCCATCTGCTTCTTAGGCCGCAATACAGTAATCCCTCCGTATCCACTGGGATTAGGTTCCGGAGGGTTACCGCAGGTGCGTAGCCGCGGATAATTGTAGCCTACTTTATTTGAACACAAATTTGGGGGGTTAGGTTATGAAAAGAAATTTACAAATCAGAATACAACATAAGTGGCTTAGGTACAGTTTTACTAAGCAAATATGCGCAGTATGCAACATTTAGGAAGGCTTGAAAAACATTCTTATAGTTGTTTTTTTTCGAACTCGTTTTGAACTTCATCATAGGCAGCATGAGCTCCTGGAGTCCGGTTTTAAACCGAAGTCCTATCAGAGGATCTGTCTCCAACACGAGATCCGCAAGTTGCGTTGCCAATTGGAGGATCGTCAATGGTTTTGGACGAAAATCCTGGCTTAATTTCATGATCATCAGGATCTTCATCTACATCTTCAGGCAGTTTGGTTATCTCATTTTGGAATGTCACTATGTCCTCTAACTAATCCACTTTAAGTTCCTCGCCATGACCTTGTTTTGAGCTTCCTTATTTGTTTTATTGATAACGAGCAAAGTCCGCGGAAAACCCGCGCTTGCCGACACCGCAGATATGGAAGGATACTGTGCTTTTCATGGTATTGTAAGAATTCTTCCTGGCTTCGTAGCATAATTCTTCCCTCCGTGTTTAAGTTTTATCGTGTTGCAATACATCCGAACCTTTTCTGTGTCGACCCCTAACACAAGGACCCCCCCCCCGGATTTTCGATCAGTAAAATAATTTAGAAGATATTGCAAACAATATGTCCATACGTTACTCATGTCAGTTCAAAACGTATATGCTGCAAATGTTACTAACTCCCTTCTCGCAACTCACAGACGCGAAGCCGTTGCTCGCATCTACGTGTTCCTACTTTATCGGCTTCATTTGCTAAGTGAAACAAACAGGCGCCCGTACTGCAATATGTAAGGCAAACGGATGGATTTATTGAGTTTATTTGAAGATGGCGGTCACGTACTTCGAAATGGCTGACACTAGACTCTATGTTTATACTGACAGGCAGACTAACAACTTTATCAAAAAGGAAATAATTTCAAATTTAATCTTATTGCTTGTTTTATACAAAATAAATTTCTCTATTAAAATAAAACAAAAGCAAGAAATATTTAAAAGTTTAACTTGTTCGTACTTTTATTTTTTCAATTTTGGAATAATAAAAATTTCAAATTCAATTTGAATTGATACCAATGAATGAATCAGAAAAAAATTAAAATTATTATAGAATATTAAAAAAAGTTATTTAATGTTACCCTATAACCTAACACACATATACGGGTTACATCAGCCCATTAGATTTATTAAGCATGAAACTAAACGTAAACATAGGCTGAAAACCTCTTAACAGTAATTTTCATATTTCAAGGCTATGCATTAATTTAGATGGTATAATTTTAGAAGATATATAAATAAAAAAAATTTTAAAAATGTAACTGTTCATTTCTTAAAGGTCTTTTTTAAAATATATGTTTGAGCACAGTTTTCTGTCTTTCCTAACGCTACAGTATTTTCTTCTGTTAACGCGTTTCGGAGTGACTCCATTTTCAAAACCTAAACGTATTCCTACAAAATATTCGTAACAGAAATGAAGATGAGTCCTTTTTTTAAATTTGAAGGCAATCAGTCAAAATGTCTAATATCTCCTGCGAAAGGGTTGTGAATAAAAGTTGGAACGAATGACCTCTAGTAAAATATATACAGATATAGATTGAAATATGGAATAAATTATGAAGAACTGGGTACATTAAATAGGTCTGCTCTTCTCTGGGGCCATAAAGCGGTGTCTACCAATTACAACCTCTTGTATGAAGGATGAAATATACAAACAAAGAGTTTGTTATAGAGCTTTTTTGTAATTTCCGAAATGTATTTGCTCATAACCTAACAGACAGAGCACAAGTAGGCCTATATCAGCCCGTTATATTTTTGAAGAATGAAACTAAAAGCGGTCATATACTAGAATATTTTAAACCGTATCTGTCATATTTCACGCGATGCACTAATTTACGTTATATAGGCCTACAGTACTTTTAAAAGAGATTGTTAAGTAGTAAAAATATCAAAAATGTATGTATGTTCAATTATTAAATGTCTGTTTCAGTTTTAAGGTGAAGAAAGAGATGGTTATACGTCTAATAATAATAAAAAAGAAACGGTAATGATCTCTTAGCAATGGGAATGGGGTAATTAATGGCAGCTTGTAAACAGGGTCTCTTATTTGAAAAAGGTCTGTCGTCAATGAAGCATTGGACAAACCAAACCATCATCTAAAAGGCTTAACGTATTCATGTAAGAGGGGATGTTTAGGCGCTAGACATAACGGGATCTAGAAGGCTTAGGTTATTCGTACAAGAAAGATTGTCAATCAAGGCATTGGTCGTTACGGGATTTAGATGGCATAGGTTTATCCAGTAAGAGAGGCTGTAAATCAAGGTGTTAGACATAACGGCATCTAGTGGGTTTAGGTTATTCGCCGAAGAATGACTGTCAATCAAGGTATTGGACATACCGGGATCTAGTAGGCATATATTGTTCGTCTAAGAAATTCTCCCAATCAAGGTATTGGACATAACGAGATTCAGAAGACATAGATTTTTCGTGTAAGAGAGTCTGATAATCAACATATTAGACATAAAGTCCTCTAGAAGGCATAGCCTAAGTTTTTCCTGTAAGAGAGTCAATCAATCAAGGCATTAACTATAACGGAATCTAGTGAACTTGAGTTATTCGTGAAAGAAAGGGCGTTAATCAAAGTATTGGTCATAGCGAAACTTAGAAGGCATATGCTTTTCGTGTTAGAGATGCTGTCAATCAAGATATTAACTATAACGGCATCTAGTGAACTTGAATTATTCATGCAAGAAAGGGAGTTATTCTTACAAGAAAGGCTGTCAATCAAGGTACTGAATATAACGGCATGTAGTGAGCTTGCGTTATTCATACAAGAAAGGCTGTAAATCAAGGTATTGAACATAACGGAATTTAGAAGTCATAGATTTTTCGTGTAAGAAAGGTTGTCAATCAAGGTATTAGATATAAAGAGATTTACAAGAACCTTAGAAATCTTATAAGGGTAGTTTTAATGGAGGGATTGGACATACCGGCATCTAAAAGGCATAGGACTTTCTTTCAAGAGATCCTGTAAATCCAGTCATTGTATATAACTGCATCTTAAAGACGTAAGGTGATCGTAAAGAGAGTTTGTCATTAGGCCAATAAACATACCGACATATCAAGAAGGCATAGGACTTTCTTTCAAGAGATGCTGTAAATCCAGTCATTGGATATAACTGGATCTTAAAGACTTAAGGTGATCGTAAAGAGAGGTTGTCATTAGGACATTAAACATACCGACATATCAAGAAGGCCTCGGTTATTCGTTTAAGACGGGTTATAATTGGGACATTAAGCATACCAACACCAAGAAGGCTTAAAGTATTTAACTAAGAGAGGCTGTAGTTGAGGGTTTGGATATGCCGCTATCTTAAAGTATCTTTAATTTATGAGAGGTTACCATTGTTGGACTGAACATAACGTCATCTAGAACGACTGAGGTGTTCAAGTAGGAAAAGGAGTCTTTCTGGGATTGGATATATTATAGTTTAGAAGGATTGACGCATTTGCGGAATGAAAGTAGCATACAATACATATGTGTAATGTGGACATACAGGAGTTTAGAAAGTACTGATAGTTTGGTTACACCTCATGCTGTAAATGTCAGACAAATTGGCCGCATCTCTGGCTGAGAGATACAGAAAATAATGTTTCTGTGCAGGAGCAACTTGGACATACAGGGTTTTAGAAAGTACTGACAGTTTGGTTACATCTCGTGCTGTAAGTGTCAGACAAATTGGCCGCATTTCTGGCTGAGAGATACAGAAAATAATGTTTCTGTGCAGGAGCAACTTGGATATACAGGGTTTTAGAAAGTACTGACAGTTTGGTTACACCTCGTGCTGTAAGTGACAGACAAATTGGCCGCATTTTTGGCTGAAAGATACAGAAAATAATGTTTCTGTGCAGGAGCAACTTGGACATACAGGGTTTTAGAAAGTACTGATAGTTTGGTTACACCTCATGCTGTAAGTGTCAGACAAATTGGCCGCATTTCTGGCTGAGAGATACAGAAAATAATGTTTCTGTGCAGGAGCAACTTGGACATACAGGGTTTTAGAAAGTACTGATAGTTTGGTTACACCTCATGCTGTAAGTGTCAGACAAATTGGCCGCATTTCTGGCTGAGAGATACAGAAAATAATGTTTCTGTGCAGGAGCAACTTGGATATACAGGGTTTTAGAAAGTACTGACAGTTTGGTTACATCTCGTGCTGTAAGTGTCAGACAAATTGGCCGCATCTCTGGCTGAGAGATACAGAAAATAATGTTTCTGTGCAGGAGCAACTTGGACATACAGGGTTTTAAGAAAGTACTGACAGTTTGGTTACACCTCATGCTGTAAGTGACAGACAAATTGGCCGCATTTCTGGCTGAGAGATACAGAAAATAATGTTTCTGTGCAGGAGCAACTTGGACATACAGGGTTTTAAGAAAGTACTGACAGTTTGGTTACACCTCATGCTGTAAGTGTCAGACAAATTGGCCGCATTTCTGGCTGAGAGATACAGAAAATAATGTTTCTGTGCAGGAGCAACTTGGACATACAGGGTTTTAGAAAGTACTGATAGTTTGGTTACACCTCATGCTGTAAGTGTCAGACAAATTGGCCGCATTTCTGGCTGAGAGATACAGAAAATAATGTTTCTGTGCAGGAGCAACTTGGACATACAGGGTTTTAAGAAAGTACTGACAGTTTGGTTACACCTCATGCTGTAAGTGACAGACAAATTGGCCGCATTTCTGGCTGAGAGATACAGAAAATAATGTTTCTGTGCAGGAGCAACTTGGACATACAGGGTTTTAGAAAGTACTGACAGTTTGGTTACACCTCGTGCTGTAAGTGACAGACAAATTGGCCGCATTTCTGGCTGAGAGATACAGAAAATAATGTTTCTGTGCAGGAGCAACTTGGACATACAGGGTTTTAGAAAGTACTGACAGTTTGGTTACATCTCGTGCTGTAAGTGACAGACAAATTGGCCGCATTTCTGGCTGAGAGATACAGAAAATAATGTTTCTGTGCAGGAGCAACTTGGACGTACAGGGTTTTAGAAAGTACTGATAGTTTGGTTACACCTCATGCTGTAAGTGTCAGACAAATTGGCCGCATTTCTGGCTGAGAGATACAGAAAATAATGTTTCTGTGCAGGAGCAACTTGGACATACAGGGTTTTAGAAAGTACTGACAGTTTGGTTACACCTCGTGCTGTAAGTGTCAGACAAATTGGCCGCATTTCTGGCTGAGAGATACAGAAAATAATGTTTCTGTGCAGGAGCAACTTGGACATACAGGGTTTTAGAAAGTACTGATAGTTTGGTTACACCTCATGCTGTAAGTGTCAGACAAATTGGCCGCATTTCTGGCTGAGAGATACAGAAAATAATGTTTCTGTGCAGGAGCAACTTGGACATACAGGGTTTTAGAAAGTACTGACAGTTTGGTTACACCTCGTGCTGTAAGTGTCAGACAAATTGGCCGCATTTCTGGCTGAGAGATACAGAAAATAATGTTTCTGTGCAGGAGCAACTTGGACATACAGGGTTTTAGAAAGTACTGATAGTTTGGTTACACCTCATGCTGTAAGTGTCAGACAAATTGACCGCATTTCTGGCTGAGAGATACAGAAAATAATGTTTCTGTGCAGGAGCAACTTGGACATACAGGGTTTTAGAAAGTACTGACAGTTTGGTTACACCTCGTGCTGTAAGTGTCAGACAAATTGGCCGCATTTCTGGCTGAGAGATACAGAAAATAATGTTTCTGTGCAGGAGCAACTTGGACATACAGGGTTTTAGAAAGTACTGATAGTTTGGTTACACCTCATGCTGTAAGTGTCAGACAAATTGGCCGCATTTCTGGCTGAGAGATACAGAAAATAATGTTTCTGTGCAGGAGCAACTTGGATATACAGGGTTTTAGAAAGTACTGACAGTTTGGTTACATCTCGTGCTGTAAGTGTCAGACAAATTGGCCGCATTTCTGGCTGAGAGATACAGAAAATAATGTTTCTGTGCAGGAGCAACTTGGACATACAGGGTTTTAGAAAGTACTGACAGTTTGGTTACACCTCGTGCTGTAAGTGACAGACAAATTGGCCGCATTTCTGGCTGAGAGATACAGAAAATAATGTTTCTGTGCAGGAGCAACTTGGACATACAGGGTTTTAGAAAGTACTGACAGTTTGGTTACACCTCGTGCTGTAAGTGTCAGACAAATTGGCCGCATTTCTGGCTGAGAGATACAGAAAATAATGTTTCTGTGCATTAGCAACTTGGACATACAGGGTTTTAAGAAAGTACTGATAGTTTGGTTACACCTCGTGCTGTAAGTGTCAGACAAATTGGCCGCATTTCTGGCTGAGAGATACAGAAAATAATGTTTCTGTGCAGGAGCAACTTGGACGTACAGGGTTTTAAGAAAGTACTGATAGTTTGGTTACACCTCGTGCTGTAAGTGTCAGACAAATTGGCCGCATTTCTGGCTGAGAGATACAGAAAATAATGTTTCTGTGCAGGAGCAACTTGGACATACAGGGTTTTAAGAAAGTACTGATAGTTTAGTTACACCTCGTGCTGTAAGTGTCAGACAAATTGGCCGCATTTCTGGCTGAGAGATACAGAAAATAATGTTTCTGTGCAGGAGCAACTTGGACATACAGGGTTTTAAGAAAGTACTGATAGTTTGGTTACACCTCGTGCTGTAAGTGACAGACAAATTGGCCGCATTTCTGGCTGAGAGATACAGAAATTAATGTTTCTGTGCAGGAGCAACTTGGACATACAGGGTTTTAGAAAGTACTGACAGTTTGGTTACATCTCGTGCTGTAAGTGACAGACAAATTGGCCGCATTTCTGGCTGAGAGATACAGAAAATAATGTTTCTGTGCAGGAGCAACTTGGACATACTGGGTTTTAGAAAGTACTGACAGTTTGGTTACACCTCGTGCTGTAAGTGACAGACAAATTGGCCGCATTTCTGGCTGAGAGATACAGAAAATAATGTTTCTGTGCAGGAGCAACTTGGACGTACAGGGTTTTAGAAAGTACTGACAGTTTGGTTACATCTCGTGCTGTAAGTGACAGACAAATTGGCCGCATTTCTGGCTGAGAGATACAGAAAATAATGTTTCTGTGCAGGAGCAACTTGGACATACAGGGTTTTAGAAAGTACTGACAGTTTGGTTACATCTCGTGCTGTAAGTGTCAGACAAATTGGCCGCATTTCTGGCTGAGAGATACAGAAAATAATGTTTCTGTGCAGGAGCAACTTGGATATACAGGGTTTTAGAAGGTACTGACAGTTTGGTTACACCTCGTGCTGTAAGTGACAGATAAATTGGCCGCATTTCTGGCTGAGAGATACAGAAAATAATGTTTCTGTGCAGGAGCAACTTGGACATACAGGGTTTTAGAAAGTACTGACAGTTTGGTTACACCTCGTGCTGTAAGTGTCAGACAATTTGGCCGCATTTCTGGCTGAGAGATACAGAAAATAATGTTTCTGTGCAGGAGCAACTTGGACATACAGGGTTTTAGAAAGTACTGACAGTTTGGTTACATCTCGTGCTGTAAGTGACAGACAAATTGGCCGCATTTCTGGCTGAGAGATACAGAAAATAATGTTTCTGTGCAGGAGCAACTTGGACATACAGGGTTTTAGAAAGTACTGACAGTTTGGTTACACCTCGTGCTGTAAGTGTCAGACAAATTGGCCGCATTTCTGGCTGAGAGATACAGAAAATAATGTTTCTGTGCAGGAGCAACTTGGACATACAGGGTTTTAGAAAGTACTGACAGTTTGGTTACATCTCGTGCTGTAAGTGTCAGACAGAATGGCCGCATTTCTGGCTGAGAGATACAGAAAATAATGTTTCTGTGCAGGAGCAACTTGGATATACAGGGTTTTAGAAAGTACTGACAGTTTGGTTACACCTCGTGCTGTAAGTGACAGACAAATTGGCCGCATCTCTGGCTTAGAGATACAGATAATAATGTTTCTGTGCAGGAACAACAGTTACTTATCTAATTCATCGCTAAGTAGACAGATAGGAAGCTAAGAAAGTTGTAATATTTGAAACTGAAGCGGTGGATATATTCAACAGAGTTCTGTGCTTGAAACTTTTCTCAATAGCATGACCCACTTTACACCCTTATGAATAGATCTCATACAATTCTAGTATTAATTAGACAAGAGACCGAGCTTGTTGCAGATTCTAGTGCTACAAGGAAATATTTCCTATCGTCCCATGCAGATAGCTTTAACTATTCTAGTTGCGTGAACATCCTACGTCAGACTCAGTTTGTTGTACTTATGCACATTAACCAACCAAGTTTTAAGCCCCCTGCAGAGATGTTGGCTTTCTAAATTTCAGAACACTTTTTCAGTTTATAACTAAACAATCACAGTTTAGAAAAAATCTATTTTACTTACAATAATAGTCATTTTACTTATAATAAATCTTCCACTAACATATGCTTGAATGTCAATTAAAAAAAATTAAAAATCTAAAAACGTAAAATTAAAAAGCAGAAATAAAACATTTCGAACACATAAACGTCCAAATAGATTGTATCGTTGTCGATATAAAGTTAGCCGGCCTGTAGAAGGAATGATTATCCAGGAAATGCAATTACAAGCTAATACCTTAAACCAGGATTATTGGCGGGAGCGATTCTATCTTCTTTTCCTGCAAGTTTAGGGTTTCGATTGAATCCAAACTTTAATTGAACAAATATCGTCAGTAATGAATGTTTACACATACGATTAAAGTGTGTAAGGGTGACTGTTTGAAAATAGTTTTTTCCCTATTTAATTATGTGGCAGAAGGGAGGGGCTCATTATAAAGAGAGCCTAAAAACATTTATGTTTTCAACTATTTTTCATTGGCATATATTTAGAAAAAGGTTAAAATTGATATAAAATACTAAACAAAAATAAAATTAATACAGTGTTTAAGAACAAAATTTGTAAAAGAGTAGGAGTTATTTGATATACATTACATTTTAGCGCTGGTTTTAGCTTGAAACTAATATTTTATAAATTATTAATTGTATGGTTAATAAACACTTCTATAATATAGTATACAGAGTAATGGTTTCACATAGTGCTGAGACTATACGCTTGGGTACCAATATTTACAAGTTGCATTCTGTAATATAGACGAGTATTTTTAGTTAAACAGTGTGGCAGTGAAATAAATTATTAATGAAAGCTGGCGAAAAGAAATGAAAGCGGACGAAAGGCAACAATATTTTAATCCAGAACAACACAAAAATAGAGCGAAATTCGCCTAAAGCCTAGCCTGTCTATCCGAAATACAACCAGACTACGCAGCATTGAAACGTGAGCTCGTGTCACGTCCCAGCGGTACCAGAGTGTAAGAGCTGGAAAGACTTACTGTAAAGCCTAGAATAGACCAAACTACTGGGATGACGAGAATGATCTAACCAGAGCCTACCATTTCGACAGCTTTTCCAGAGCTATTCATGAACAATAGAACCTTCTGAGCTTACAGGCTAGAAAAACCGATCTGATTATAGTTTGATTTAAAACAGAATAGTATTCTGCGTAGGGGAAATCGAAAAGAGGGAGTGGGGATTACAGCCGTCTGAGCTAATAGGAAATTCACATCTTGCTGCGTAGGTGAGCCTTGTTGCCAATTCGACGTTAAACTTCCGTTTTTAGCTTAGTGACATCGTAACTGTGGTGGAGTGATTTACTAGCTTGTTTCGTTCTGCAATTTCAGTCACTGGCAGTGGCTTGTTGACTGTCAATGCGTTCGAACTGACAACATCGCATCTCTACCCTGCCACAGACCCATTCCTATTCTACTTTAAATCGACGTATAGTTCAGTCTGAATTAATCCAGTGCAACATGCACCTCTATCCAGTCCCGAGTACCTTTTTACTAACGTATTGTGTGTAGTCAGACACAAGCCACAGGTCCTCCAGACCACATGCGAGATTTTAATTGGACCTCAATAAACGTAACCGTGGACTTCGGCTTGAGAGATCGCAGTAGGCGTGACGATGGATAAAGGGTCAGTATAAATATTTTTCTACAAACTTGATAAGGATTATCAAAACACTGACTTGCATGAGACGGGGGGGGGGGGGGGGAGATAAATTAGCTTCGGTATGAAATAACAAACATTCTTCAAAAAAGTGTAGCATATCGGATGCAGAAGCTGTTGATGTATCGAACATTCTCAACTTGTAAGATGTTTTCAGAAGTGGTAGTACACGCAAGGCCAAATGCACCGTTACGTGGTAAGCACTATACTGTTAAAATCTTGTTACATGATTTAATGGTTCAATTCTAACGAACTACTTACGATCATATAAACTTAGAACTGTAAAACTTTGAGTAGATTCAGCGGAAAACCCTAGGCGTTTCTCCAACTCTTTGTAGTTTATTTCCTGAAAATGATAAATTTACATATGTTGTTGTTAATGAATGTCATACAGCTGAACATCAAGTTAAATATCAGGTATAAAAGCCTGGCTGTATGACTAAAAGCGCTTATTGTAGCAAATTACTTTGAGACTATTTGGGGTAATTGTTCACCCGTCTAATCTATTGGAGTAAAGCTTTTATTGAGAGGAAAATCTCGTGGGTAAATCGTTAAGGTGTTTGACCGAGAGTTGTTAGAAGGAGTTGTTCAAGACAAAGCTTCGGGTTAGCTTTGAAACCACCTGTATTGGATTTACTTTGTCGCAGACGATGCACTGTTACTCTGAGGTAGTGTATTTCAATGTAATTAATTTATAATGCCCTATTAGAACATTAATTATTATTTTAACATATTAAAAAATTATTCACTTGCTATCATTATGTATTCCTTAGAGTTACTTGATTTTAATTTTATTTGATTTAATATCAATTTATTGTGTTTTTGTAAAAGAATATGAAAAGAGGGTTTAAAATTACTATCGAAGTGGTTAAAGTGCCAATTATTTTACAAGAAAGAACTACGCAGCGTTTCCCTTCGACATTCGTGTGAAAGCGGAAAGGTTCCTAATGTTCTTTTCACGCTAAGGAATCACCCATTTAACTCTGCCGTTTCTTTCAGTGAAGAACTAACACGGTTTCCGTGACCATCAGAAATATGAAGGAAATACACTTTTGGGTGTAACATGGCTGAGAAAACCGATTTGGGTCAATAAGACAACTATCACATCATCAGTTAATACCATACTAGTCTTTGTATATTTAATACAGTAGACTCTCTCTTGTTTTGCCACGTCGAGACCAGACAGTGGGCCAGCCTAACCGGCAATATACAGTACTACATATATATTCAGATATTTAAGCTAAATTTGGTTCAGTATAATACGATAATTTATTCGAGACTATTAATAAAGATTAAAAATTTTGTCCAGCGATATGTTTCCATCCGGAAGTATTTTCCGACCCGTTTATCTGCGTCACAAGCGTTCGAAAAAAAAACTGTTGCCGGAAAGACGCTCCAGAAACAAAAAAACCTACGCTTGACGATATAACTCAAAGACAAAACTGTCGAGAATATCCGCGGCCGATATAAGAAGAGCGACTTAATAAGGGCCTAATATAAACCAAATCATTTTAATGATGTTTATATTGAACGTAATATATATAAAGTGTTTTAAAATTCATGCTCTCCAATGTTTCTTAAGAGTCGGTTTTTTGTTGTTTTATTATTCCAAGATTTTGCTAGGTTTTACATTATTGTGTTGAGTCCCACACCTTCTTGTAATTTCTGAATAACATTGTCCTATTAAATCGTGTTAGCGCATTTCGCCGATGCTATATCAGAACCTTTTTATGTTTTAAAATGTACGGGGTTTTCCGAAGCGGAATCTAAATTGGAAGAGTTAGACCCTTCTACGACCCCTCCAGTAGCTTTAATCCATTCCCTTACATCTAATGTAGAAAGCTATTATCGTGTAAATTTTAATTTACCTCATGTAACGGACACACAGACCTCGCCGTCGGTATAGCACTCTGGGGGAATCACTGACAGGTTGGCCAACTCTACGATATGAAAATATTGTATTACCTCTGCTCTAACAGAGATATAGTATGTGTATGTACAAATATAGACAGAATGTATTTTTGAAACTTTTGAAATTTCTCATTTTATATAGAGGATTTCGGCTACTGTATGAAGAATAATGTTTGACGTATTTGCATTGTCTTCTTCTAATTGTAGCTGAGATTAACTTATATAGAAATAGGAAGAAGATAACACCAAAAAGTCAGTTTGAAACATGCACACAGACACAAAATAATTTTTAGTTATTTTATACAGAAATATTTAATTAAATATCTTAGAGAAATTGTCTAACAAATGTCTTCTATTGAACTTCCCAGTAAACCGTTGGCAAAGATTTGTACAACAATTAATTGTATAAATGATTCATAATTATTTTTAATAATATCCTTTTATTTTTGTGTCCTATTTACGCAGTGTGTGAAACCTTCGTACAAATGCATGTGATTTTTCAATGTTAGAAACGTTCAATGTTTCAATGTTAGAAACGTTCAATATTTCAATGTTAGAAACGTTCAATGTTTCAAAGTTTAAAAACGATAATGTTCACCTTGATTTATAATGGTTTTACAACAATGTAAAGTTTAAACGAGTACATCTAATTATATAGCTTTCCCTTAATTTAACTGTGTCTTATTTTAAGCGTATGCCATTTTTTGATCCACTTTAATTCTTTGTGTCGTGGAAACCTACATTTCATTACAGTTTTTATAATAGTCTACTGTAAACAATTCTAAATTAACATAAATAATAAAAGTTACTTTGATACTGGCGCTAAGTGGAAACCATAACTGTAAGTACTAATGGAATGCATTGGGCTACCTGTCCTACAGAAACCTGTAGAGTGAATGAAAAGAGATTTCCAGGCTTGGTTTTACGTCTTTGCAATATCATCTGATTCAATAGGCCTCTTTATGGTTCAACGAAGGCAACAGAAATAAAGTGGTAATGGGCCTCAGTTAAGGGAAATAGGTTCACTTGAAACAATGTAAAGCCTTAATCCAGTTGCCGATCCGCTTTAATGATTTGCAAACGCTAAACTGACCCGCCAGCACTATCTGTCATACAAGCAGTGAAATAAACAATTCTATAAACCTAATATTTTTGCTTAAATCAAAGTATCGTTATTTTGAATAAATGTAGTAATTAAAAACTAGTATTTTCAATAAAATAACGAGAGACCGGGAAACAGGTGAATAATAAAAGACAAATATCCAATAAATTATTCTTTTGTAGCAAGGGAATCTAACGCTTAACTTCAAGTCCAGCGTTCTGCAACAGCGCACTCAAAAACATTTCCATATGTTCTTGTTTCAGAGATAAAATCAATCAATATAAAAAATAATAAAATATGTTTGAGATTTTGCACAATATTATCAGTAATTTATATGTTTTGCATTAAATAGACTAAATTCTGCCATTCCGGACGCAAGCCAGTGATTCATTATCATAAGTGAAGATGACGTATAGAGGAGGCATTCTTAAAGAAGCAAACAATAATCTGAGAAGTGTGAGTGTACGTTGTAACGGTCTCTACTTAGAGTTATTATACAGGTATGAAACCCTACCACAGCTGATGAAGTTGATCCGACCTATAGGTATATGTGTCTGTAATAAATTCTACAAAATAAAGCTGTCGATTAAATAATCAGGAATTGTTAATTTTACGTTCAGAGCTGCTCTTACGTTTGCTTGTGCTGGAAACAGACGGAGGAAACATTGTCGAAGAATATACTGGCGAAGTATTACCCCGTTCCCACTCAGTGGTACTTCCATTGTGCAAAAGTCAGTTTAAAAAAACTTTGATTGTAAATGCATGGATAGTTCAAACTCTAAACACACCGACATAGTTAAATAAAGTTACACCGACAATTTTTTCAGTCCTTTAGGGAGTACAGAAGTTGTATGTGGTGTGTAGCGGGTTCATTGATAGTTATATAAACTGAAAACATCTAGAGTTAGAAAGACAGCGTTTCTGGTAGCTACGAGTCAGAATTTGAGTCACACATTCGAATACCTAAAGTTAAGAGGTGTAACTTCGTTCTGGTGCTACGAATTGAAAATATGTATTAAGGGAATTAAAAAAACTTTATGTAATAATAAATAAAGACCGTAGAATGCTAAATTATGAACAGTAAGATTCAATATCTTTAAATATTTTAAAACTTGTATGTGTGTTTTACTAACAAATTTACCATCATCAGAACTTTACAACATAAAAAGTACACAGCCTTAATTAACAGAAGATTAAATTCTTTACTTTTGGACGCAATGTAGGCCTACATAAGGTTATGAATAACATAAAACTTAAATAACATTTACCACTGTTATTTATCACAATATATCATATCATTTAACAAGTAATATTTATCATGAAAGGGTTTTCTTTAAAGAAATATAAATGTTCAAAAACATTTTTTTTTCGTAACAGATAAATCACTTCCGTTCCCCCACAAATTTAGTTAGATACATTTAAACTGCAAGAATAGGAAAACTCTGTTTTCATATTCTAGTTTTTGTAAACAATTACACGTTCTTTTAGAAAACTTTCCATTTTAAAATTAGTAACACATTTGTCTGAGTTGAAAATGACACAGGAAATAAATAGGGATATATCATACAATGTTACAAATCACCACAAATCACCTCCCTCCTGCCCTCCCCATCTATCTTCCCCGCTTTGTTATAAGTTTCTTCAAGTCGTTTTAGAGGAGTTCAAAGAAATCCACTTCTTGTAAAAGCAAATTTAAGAACCAAGAAGAAATTTGTGACCCCTTTCCAATGGAAAGTTCATCTTTATTTAGCTCCATTAATTGTGAAAAATATATCAGTTCCTAAGCACCATCCTATGAGGAGGCGGTTTTCACGTTTTTAGACAATTTTAATATTATTGATTGTTTTTCATGCAATTTTAAGATTTTTCATTTCACAAAATCTTTTTAATAAATATTAATTCTCCCTTGTTTCAAGGATAGATTTTTACAGGATTCCGACAGCTGCGTCTAGTATTATTTATTTAGTTCCTGATTTATTGTAAGATACTTTCAGTCATGTTGTACTAGCCTGCTGTCCTGTTGTGCTATACTGAAGTGCCTAACTCTCAGGCGGGATCAAGTTAGTGTAAACAGGGCTTACACAGTTATGTTGGAACAACTTTTAGCAGAGTCGTTGCTAAAAAATACATTTTCAATTTTCTACTATTTAATAAATCACGCACATATCTAAAAAATGCAAACCTTTGTTACTGTAGTTTTAGTTGTTTTTATCTCATATTAAAATGCCCTTTGTTTTATTCATAAACTCCCCCACAATTTTAATAATAATTTGCCACTTTGTAGTTTGTATTATCTTTTGCTCAGGAAGAAGTACTCTTCTCGTGTAATAAACAGTGACGGCTAAACAAATAGACACTGTAAAATCCCCTACTTATTAACGTTGTAGTCCAATTTATGTAAGGAAACCAGAGACAGCTCCCACCAAGAGAAATAGGTCAAGACAATATAACAGTTGTCTGTTTTCACAGTCTGATAATCCTTTCGACTGGATTCTGCTCGTCTCTAGAACTTGCGCCATTTTGATAAAGGCAAATTATAAGAGAAGAGAAGGGGAGTGAACGCTATATTTAATAAGGGGAACTGATACAAACTGGAGAGGCTTTTGTCAGCAGGTTTTAGATGCGTACGAGATGGAAACAATTTATAAACAAACCATTTATGGATTCTATCACGGATCACCTGAGGCGATCGTAACCGTAACTACCTAATGATCACCTAAGGCGATCGTCAAGTACCTGGGAGTTACTCTGGACAGGAAACTCACCTGGAACCCACATCTTGAGAGGACAGTTAACAGGGCCAAAAGGGCACTGATGACAGTGAGAAGAATGGGGGGTAAGAAATGGTGACTGAAGCCATCAATGATGCACTGGATGTATCTGAGGGTGATAAGACCTATGATTACCTATGGTGCCCTGGTGTGGTGGACAAAGGCCAACCAGGCACAGACAAGAGCTCAACTGAGCTCTATCCAGAGATTGGCTTGTCTGTGCACACTGGGAGCGATGTCAACTACACCTGGTGCAGCAATGGAAGTAATGCTTAACCTTAACCCCCCCCCCCTCTTGAGCTTGTCCTTAGGGGAGAGGCGAGGCTGGCGGCATGGAGATTGCGCAACTCGAACAACTGGGCTAACCTCCCAGTTTCGGGACATATGAGTATCGAGTGCGTGGTCAAAGAACCCGTCTTGGAAATGGGCAGCGACCACATTACTCGAACGTTTGCACCTGACCAGGCCCACCAAACTATAATGGAATGGTCAGGGACATTAACATCGGGAACTCAGATCTGGTACACAGATGGCTCCAAGATGGACTTCGGCACTGGAGCGGGGGTGTATTGTAAAAACCCAGGGGTAAAACTAGTTTTTTTCTTGGGGAGGCATACCTCTGTCTTTCAGGCCGAAATATATGCTATAAATGCCTGTCTGGGAGAGATAGCGAGAAGGGGAACACACGGGACCCGGATTGCTATTTTCTCCGACAGTCAGGCAGCAATTAAGGCACTAAACTGACATGTGTTCACCTCGGCCATAGTCAGGGAGTGCCTAAATAACCTACAAGCCCTGGCAAGGCACAATCAAATTAAGATAGGTTGGGTGCCAGGGCATAGGGGAATACTTGGAAATGAAGCCGCAGATGCGCTGGCCAGAGAGGGGTCTTCGACTCTCCTGATTGGACCGGAGCCTGCGGTTGGTATTTCCAAATCCATGGTCAAGATGGCATGAAGGTGGATGGCTGAAAGACACTGTGAGCACTGGATCAGGGCTGAAGGGATGAGACACAGTAAGCTAACCCTTGGGGCTGCAGAAGAGTCTCATCTATCTGTCTAGGCAGGACCTCAGGATAGCCACAGTCTACTCACGGGGCACGGTGAACTAAGGAAACATCTGCATAAAATGGGTATCTACAAAGATGAACCAGTGTGCAGATTATGCGGGCAAGAACTGGAGACCGCCACATACATCATTTATAGATGTGAAACACTTGCCGAGAGGCGCTTCAACCTCTTTGGTGATAGCACAGCTCTGGAAGAGGATGCTGAAGGTAAAACACTAGTCAGGAAACTCCTAAACCTGGTAAGAGGGAAGGGGCTATTTGACTAGATCATGGAGGTAAGTACAATATACCTTAAGGTAGCAGTGCTTTGGGCAGTTTAAAACCCGCTCCCAAGTCAAGGAAAAAAAAGGCGATCGTCACCGTAACTACGCAGTGATCACTTGAGGCGATCTCCACCGTAACTACACAGTGATCACCTAAGGCGATCGTCACTGTAACCAGGCAATGACAACCTTAGGTAAACATCTACGTAACTACGCAGTGATCACTTGAGGCGATCCCCACTGTAACTACGCAGTGATCACCTGAGGTGATCCACACTGTAACTAAACGGTGATCACCTAAGGCGATCGTCTCTGTAACCACGCAATGATCACCTTAGGTGAACATCTCCGTAGCTACGCAGTGATCACTTGAGGCGATCCCCACTGTAACTGCACAGTGATCACCTGAGGCGATCCCCAATGTAACTTCGCAGTGATCACCTAAGGCGATCGTCACTGTAACCACGCAATGATCACCTTAGGTGAACATCTCCGTAGCTACGCAGTGATCACTTGAGGCGATCCCCACTGTAACTACGCAGTGATCACCTAAGGCGATCGTCACTGTAACCACGCAATGATGACCTTAGGTGAACATCTCCGTAACTACGCAGTGATCACTCGAGGCGATCCCCACTGTAACTACGCAGTGATCACCTGAGGCGATCCCCACTGTAACTACACAGTGATCACCTGAGGCGATCGTCACTGTAACTACGCAGTGATCACCTAAGGCGATCGTCACTGTAACCAGGCAATGATCACCTTAGGTGAACATCTCCGTAGCTACGCAGTGATCACTTGAGGCGATCCCCACTGTAACTACGCAGTGATCACCTAAGGCGATCGTCACTGTAACCACGCAATGATGACCTTAGGTGAACATCTCCGTAACTACGCAGTGATCACTCGAGGCAATCCCCACTGTAACTACGCAGTGATCACCTGAGGCGATCAACACTGTAACTACGCAGTGATCACCTAAGGCGATCGTCACTGTAACCACGCAATGATCACCATAGGTGAACATCTCCGTAGCTACGCAGTGATCACTTGAGACGATCCCCACTGTAACTACGCAGTGATCACCTGAGGCGATCGTCACCCTACCTACGCAGTGAACTGATCAACATTTGAAGATGAAACTGAATAATAATTATAAAATAAGGCAGTATTATTCAGATTATCTTTAATCATGTTACAATGATAAAGAAATAGGACTTTATTACTGTTTACGATTTAGTTGGTAATAAATTTTAAAGCATTATGTAGAGCAAGGAACTAAAAGGCCTAAAATCCTAATGGGATCCCTAATGTTAGATATAAATCCTGCTTTGTTCTATAGATATTTATGAGATCCCTGAATTTATAGACTAACTTGCAGTCACTCGAAACTTCTACAGGCAATGGTATTACTGTACTTTAAGTTACTCCCGTTCGTGTTGAATATCCTTAAGTCAAGTACAATTAGTGATTCGTGTAATTTTCTATTGCCACATATTTTTGAAAAGTGGACGATTTTAATATAATTACGTCTATGCTATTGAACTTCATTCAAACATATTTTGTGTTTTGAATCTTTTAAATTCAACAATTTTCTGTTTGTATTAAATAATTTTTTGATAGTCATAGAACAACAGACACACACACACACACACACACACACACACACACACACACACACACACACACACACACACACACACACACACACCACACACACACACACACACACACCACACACACACACACACACACACACACACAAACATACTCACACACACACACACACACACACACACCACACACACACACACACACACACACACACACACACACACACACACACCACACACACACACACACACACACAAACACACACACACACACACACACACACACACACACACACACACACACACTCACACACACACCACACACACACACACACACACACACACACACAAACATATATATATATATATATATATATATATATATATATATATATATATATATATCTACATCTATAACTTTAGCTAAGATTAAACTTTACAACTTTAGCTACAATATAAACCGATGCTTTATGATAGTAAAATTATGTAACCTCAATCATACCATTATGTTAATTTAAGGTAACTATTTGAAATGAAAATATTATTAAAATAACTAATTTCCTGCCTTCCATAAGGGCTACCAATACTTATGGGTTGGTATTAGTAATACGTTCGTTAGGTTAGGTTAGGTTAGATTAGGTTTAGGTTAGGTTATATCAGGTTAGGTTATAGGTTAGGTTTGGTTAGATTAGTTTAGATTAGGTTAGGTTAGGTTATATTAGGTTATTTTAGTTTGGGTTATGTTAGTTTAGGTTAGGTTAGTTTAGTTTAGGTTAGGTTAGGTTACATGGTACATGGTATTGAGAGGGTCTGTATACAAAATTATTGGTCTGTGTTAAAAGATGACTGAAAAAAGTGCGAAACAAGCAAAATAGTAGTCTATTGCTTCTATTACGGTTTTCATTTAACTCGCATTTAATATAAGAAAAATGTATTTACATATTTTCAGGTGAGAAAATAGATTGTAATTAGCAATGTAAAATGTTGACGTACAAGGTGAGAAAAGGTATGTGATATATATATTCTTCTCGGGTAACAGAAAATAAGTTTTTTTCATATAATTATTTAAATGAATATATAATATAAAACGGTATTTTTTTATAAATTTCTTTATAAAATATCAAGTATAGGCCAACATTTACTATTTCTCAATACAAGTATAAGGCCTTGTAACATTTGCGTATTCTCACCGCCTCTGTTTACTGAGATACTGCTGCTATTGTACTTATTCTAATGGAGTGGTCAAGCTTGAACTTGAAGTGTGAGATTAAAAAAATATAAAAATGAATATTAAACTGTCTAAAAGAGAAATAAATGTAATCCATCCACAATCTAATAAGCCTACCACAATGATATTCTGGGAAATACAAACAAACACTGACAGATCATTTCGCTTGTGTTTGTCTTTTAAACTTTGCGCGATGCAACTCCGTCATTGTAATAATAAATCCAGGTTCTAAACCATCCTCATATAACACTTACCTCCATGCGTCGGCGCTAG
Organism: Prosapia bicincta; assembly: GCA_036971475.1. Taxonomy (NCBI): domain Eukaryota; kingdom Metazoa; phylum Arthropoda; class Insecta; order Hemiptera; family Cercopidae; genus Prosapia; species Prosapia bicincta. The sequence continues at coordinate 180,760,144 of JBAIZL010000002.1, forward strand.
CATTGTCAAGTAGCAAAAACCTATCGCTTCATATTTCAATAGCTCCAGACATATTGACATGCGAGTTAAGAATGGATACCATTTTGTTATAAATAGGAAAAATGGTTAAAAAACGTTTGATGACGTGTGATGAAAGGCATCTCTATAATAATAGAACCTCTCACAGGCTCCTAATTTTCTTTTCATTTGGTTTCCAATTTACTCTACATGCTATACTACTAATACGACTTCCACTACAGAGTATAATAGCTGGTTTCAGCACATTTACTGGAACTACGACAAGATGACTGACTACACTTTGACAAACTCTCTAATAAATAGTTGACCTGCCACAAGTTCCCAATTACCTTTCCATTTGGTTTCCAATCTACTCTACATGCTACACTACTAATACGACTTCCACTACAGAGTATAATCGCTGGTTTCAACACATTTGCTGGAACTACGACAAGATGGGTGACTACACTTTGACAAAATCTCTAATAAATAGTTGACCTGCCACAAGTTCCCAATTACCTTTCCATTTGGTTTCCAATCTACTCTACATGCTACACTACTAATACGACTTCCACTACAGAGTATAATCGCTGGTTTCAACACATTTGCTGGAACTACGACAAGATGACTGACTACACTTTGACAAAATCGAATAAATTATTAACGGTGTTATGAAGAGGGAAACTACTAAAATTGTTAAAGTAGTGAAGATATGGGCCGCATTTTGCTGCTTTTAATAGTAGGTTTATACTCATAAAAATATGTCATAAGGTTTCCTACATATCAACGATTTATTCCCTCTACCAATATTTTACTCTGATTCTTCGAACATAGACTAAGCGCCAGGTCATCCTAAAACCTTGTGCACACTTACATATCTATAACTCTAGCAATTTGTATCTGCTCTGAGCAGAAACTTGTAATTCAAGTATTGGTCATTTGTTTCGGCAAAGTCATGTTCGCGACTTTCTTCACCACCTACTCGTAAAAACTAGTTACAAAACACTTGCCTTACGCCGTAAAGATGCTCAGTGATTTACGGCTTTTGAAAATCTACCACTAAATACTATTTACCAGGTTTTACTTAATTATATATGACAGTAATGTTATTTTCTGCCTGAATAAAATTGTCTCTACCTCTCTTTATACATATATATATATATATGCCTCTTGAAACGTAAAGAATAAAATTGTATCTATGTCTCTTTATACATACATACATACATACATACATATATATAGTTTTACACCATAAACAGACATCAATTATTTACAACTTACAAACTAATGAATAAATAAATATATCTTTTGAACAATATTTTAAAAACGATATCATTATAATATTTTTGTCAGCTTCTATTTGTTAGGTAATTAAGGGGTTCTACATATTATTAATATATTTATACTACTAATATTATTGCCCTTATTTTGAAACGTATACTATTTTGAAACATTAATATTAACTAAATTAAATTTCAGATATATCTAGTACTGGGTCCAACACTTACGAAGGAAAAGATGAAGTTCCAAAGGGTAGTTGCTAAGCGTATCTCGCTTAGTAACAGTATCTCTCCCTACATATGGTCACTTGTCCACTGATATTTCCTTGTATATTGTTTTTGAGTGTATGTGCTTTTTGTAGCTCGTATTTCTACAGAAGGTGACTATGTTATTTCAGTGTTGTATTTATTTTATGTACAATATAGATAAAAAGCAAAAGATACCATACGCTGTTGTATTTAATAGTCTAACTGTCTCTATCTCCTATATATATATATATATATATATATATATATATATATATATATATATATATATATATATATATTTGAAGATGTTAAATATTTGTTTTAGAATAGTACATAAATTTCATTAGCAAGAATATTTTTTCAAAAATAGGCATTGAAGATCAATAACATTCAAGACGAAGTATTTTTTTAATAATTATTATACTAATATTAGCCTGAGAAATCTAACAGTATTAATAACTTTATAAAATTATAACTTATCACACAATTTCAGTAATTTCTGAACAATAATACATATAGAAATTAACTACAAAATTCTTATATTAAACCAAAAATAAAATATTTTAATAAAACATATTAAATGAGCATCAATTAAAATGTGTGAGTATTATAGTTGACACACACTCCACGATTGAAGCTATGACAAAAAAAAACATTAAAATAATTGTCAATTAAATAAACAGGTCAAGACAATGTACCAATTATTTCTTTTCACAGTGTGACAATTAGTTCCAGTGCTTTCTGCTTGTGACTATAACTTGCGCCATTTGTATTTAATTACAAAATTTGATTCACGTAAAATTTGCATTATACTGATACATTTTTAACTTTTGTGGGACTTTCTGGGCAAACAAACAATAGCTTAATAGATGGATGTAAATATTAGAATGTAATTGTAACTTCTTACATCAAATTAAACAATATTGTAAAATACAATATTGTCTAGGAAGGAGTAGGTTCTACAGAAACAATCTGCTAGTAGAAACCTTAACATGTATAAGGTATTGTCAAATTTAAGTCAAATCATACACAAAGACCAATACAGCATTGGGCACGTCAGGATATATTTTTCGATTTTCTGGACAGTTAAACCACCGAATCACGTCTAATTCAGGATTGTAAATATTTCGAGGCTATTGTCGAATGTCTTGACAGTCAAACCACAAGCGTAGGCTTTTTGTTTAATTAAGAGAAATTTATAGAATTCTGGTCAAACAAACAGCAAGTATGAGGCAAATACAGCCGACTGTTTAATTAGGAGGAGCTTATAGGCTTTGTGGCAAAACACAACACACGGTTTCCTGTTATATGAACATGCGTTCGTAATGATCGATCCGAAACTTTATACGCAAACAGGTATCTTCATGCAAGTAAGTATTTTTTTGTATCTCTAATGTAGAATGGATGGAAATAATGATGACCAAATAAACAGGCCTAATGCTATTCAATGTCAAGGCGTTGCGAAAGGTTCTTAATGAAACTAAAATCTAATAAAGACTTGAAGGTGTATAGAGTCATCTGAGGGGTGGAACATTCCTTGCAAAGTCTTGGCTTATTAACAAAAGGTACACGTGTTTCCGGGTTTAACTGAGCATTAAAAACAAGATCTGAAATTTAATAAAGCCCGAGCGCTTCCCGAGGGAAGTTTGGAAAACCTTATGTTACCCAGTCACATTATTCTGTAAACCTAGTTACATGAGTCTCGAAGTTATATACTTTGTTTAAGGGGGTACATTTTATGTCAGTCTTTGTTATGCAATAAAGATTACCCTGAAATCGTAAAAGCAAGGCTTTCATTAATATTTTATACAGTTCCTCCGCCATGTCCCTATTACTAGAATCAAATTATCGCCATATGCGAGGACTATGTAAGACTTGATAATTATTAGAACAGCTGATAAATCCAGCGAATAAAATATGATTTGCCTTTATTTTTTATTCTAGTTGTGGTTACACGATCTAAATATTTTTTTACACCTGTGTACAGTAGTATTAGTTCATTTATATATTACAAATTGTTAAAGCGTCGAATAATATCACTAAAATAATTTCAATAATATCTCGTAGTGTGTGTGTGTGTGTTTGCGCGCGCGCACGTGTTTGTAATTGTTTTAAATCTGCTCAACCTGTCAAACGTATCACCAAAATCTATTCCTTAACTGTGTATTGGTATTATACTAGTTTTACGTTAATATATTTCTACACAATAAATATCTAATCTGTATTTTATTATTTCAAATGAAATGTACCGTAAATAATAATTTTTTAATCATAGAAGGACTATATATATGTTATTCATTATTGGTTTTAAAATAAGCCTATATATGTTATAATTATACTTGCAAGTACTACTCCCATGGCAATGTATCAGGTTTTGATTGAAAGGATATCTCATATCTGATTAGTGTCACCAAAATTCAATTCCAGTCAATTCACCTCCCTCCCCTCTTATCAACCCTGCATGACATGTAATCTAACACGTGTATTGTACATTACTAATTAGGCCGATATTAGAAAAGCATGGGAGAATTACCTGAACGTTGCAATGGTGACTTGATCTTTGATTCAATTCAAGGTTTACAAGTAATAAATATATCTATGGATGTGGTTCATATCCGTTCCCAAGATATTATTATTAGGTTATATGAGTATGTTTACTGAGTAATTGCTCTGTTATATAGATCGCATTGGTATCACCGTTGAGTTAAACATCTATGTAACAAATAGTGTACGATGTTTTGCAGGTAAATAAACTAGCCTTATAAAGGGAATAGGTGTATGAGTAAAAAGTGTTGCAAAATTAGTTTTAATCAACTCTATCTAAGTTAACCATTCAATCGGATATAATAAATCAAATGTAACGTTTTGCAATAAAAAAATAATGTCGTATTGTATACAAATTCTAAAATTATATATATCATTCAAACCTAAAGCAAAATGGAATTTAATATTCCATTGATAAAAAGAAGAGCAAATTAATGTTACATTGTTGAAGCGAAGTGGAATTTAAAGTTCCAGTGTTAACGAGATGTTAAAGTATAAGTACTCGTAAATTAGAATTAGGAATTATGGAAACGTAAAGAACCTGAAGAGGTTGTGGTCCTGACCATTACTTGAGTAACTTCTGATAGTGTGAGGTAAGATTAAGTGACCTCCACTTCATAAGTAACTGTAGCTAAACTGGTACATTTAAAGTACATTAAAGGACTGCTTTCTGAATCGTTCTCTTAACTATGACTAATTATTAGTTTAAATTTATAAGTTGTATTTGGAAGATTGTGGTGGAAGGAATTTAATATCAATTTAATAAATTTTTCTTCATTCAGTGCATTATTAGGTTATTAGTAGTTATCTCATTGTCATTAATCCTAATTCAGTCATTATTATTCCCGATTCCTTTTAGTTAAAAATTGTTTTTAAAATGTTTTATAAAACCTAATTTGTATAAAACCTAAAATGTTTAACAAAGAAAACTAAAAAATTTACACCAAAGTGATGAAGTAAAAAACGTTATTCACGAAAACAATGTCGTAATGTCAGTAGATATTCTAGTAAAAGAGAAATAGGGGTAATATTTTCTGGCTTCAACGTGAGAAGTTATTTCTGCCTACTTCCCTTCCCCTGTAGATATACTCTGTTTCAGTGCCCATCAGAAATAGCAAACTAATGGATAAATCTCTCCGTGGGACATTAGGTCTCTGAAAATGTCACATAGAATTAGTTTTACCCCACACTTGTCTAGTTTTTTAGTTGCTCAATAAATGGATACGGATCAGCACACGAGAAACTCAGACGACCGCTGTCCTTACTGACGGACAATATCTAACCCTAATCTTGTAAAATTTGCAATTATATTATATTAAAAATTAATACAATGTATCACAGTTCAGTTTTATGTGACGTGAGGGCATATCCAGAGGGCCACAACACTAGCAAGTACTAGTAATTGCTTCCCATGCCAATTCCAGTTTCGAGTAAGCAATGGAAGAAGAAGAACATTTCCCAGCAAACTCTAAGATATTTAAATAAAAAGTAAAAGGTTATTATTAAAAACTACTAAATTGTTTGGTTCGACCATCCCTAATCACGAGGGCCTCCTGTTGTATGCCCTTTAAGCAGTGTTAGGCTTTTTATTATAAAGTATGATAATTTGTAATACAATAGACTCTTCCCCATTTGACTACCACGTGAAACAACTCAAGGAATAACTGAAAATATGCTATATATATTTACAGTTCTGTACAATTATGATGATGGTATATACTTAGCAAAATAATGATTAGGAAGCAAGCCCGGAGACATGTTTGCCAACCTCATTAGTTACCTTGATCCCGTTATCAGGGTTGCCAGCGTTAAAGAAAACAAAAATATTAAAATTATTGCCGAAGGGCGTTTCCCTGGGAACAAAGAGAAGACTAGTGATGGTATGGCTCAAGGATAGTATTATCCATTCTTTCTTATGGACGACTTACTGAAGCCTTACTGGAAAGAGTGTACTGGAAATTTTATTTTAAAATACTATAAGATATTTAAATAAAACTAAATTTCAACCTCGTTCTCAAATGTTAGAATTAGTGTGTAGTCTAGGGCTACTTTTAAAACCTTCATATTTTAGACATGAATCTAATTTGATGGGAGTAAACCTAACACAACCTTTCCTATGGCGCCTAATATGGAGAGCTATAATATTGTGTACATATTTTTTTACCTTGAGTAATGACAGCAGCTGAATTCTTCGCCGTCGGTGTAGCACCCTAAAATGTCAGAGATGCTACAATAACAATACTATTGAATTTTGTAGTCCATTACGTTCGGTGAATCTTATTAATCACTTAAACAATATTGTACGACTATCCGAACTTTAAATTTAGTAAATTTGTTAAAACTAATTGAGACAGAACGTTTTCGATCGCTATGTCGCTTCTGCAGAACACACAGATGAAGATCGGCACATAGCGATCGAAAACGTTCTGTCTCAGTAAGTTTTAACAAATTTACTAAATTTAAAGTTCGGATGGACATAAAATATTGTTTAAGTGATTATTTAACAATACTCTGTTGTTGTTAGAGCAACAGTACTCTGGCATGTTGTAGTATTGTGTATGTATTGTACGTATTACTGTAAAGAATGTGTTTCCAGCTGTTAAAAGTTTAGACATTTTATTTACAGAATGGTGGTAAAGTAATTTTCTTAACTTATTTACAAAGACATTATTTAAATTTAGCTTTAAATTAACCTAATAGGAATGGTAGAAGATTAAAAAAAAAAAACATACACCTCGCCAAATGTATACGCTCACACACAGATGGCATATTGTATTTAAGTTGTTTTTAACACAAAAATTATTAAAAATATTTTTTTAAAAACGTATTGTAAATAGGCTTGAAGTACCGTATCTTCATTTATCCATCGATTTACACCCGCGACTAACAAATGTTAATGCTTACAATCAGTTGCTTTTTCAAACAGGTATATTTTTAAACGGGTGAACGTTTCTTTGATTTAAAATGTTTTACAAAAAGAAGCAGTTTAAATAAGTCAGAAAAATTGTTTAGTTTGTCCTCGAAGAATTATCTTTGATAGTGACGAAGTTATTAAGGTACACCTGGATTAAAATCTTTGGAATATCATCTGCTTCAATAGGCGTTTAATGATCAGTCAAGGCAACTGAAATAAAGTGGTAATTGGTCTCAGTTAGGGGAAATAGGTTCACTTCTAACAATGTAAAGCCTTAATCCATTGCTGATCCGCTTTAACGATTTGCAAATGCATCACTGACCCTTTGGCAATATCAGCCCCACAATAAGAGGAACTGACACTACACAAGTTTATAATAGTATTAACGTTTACTGTTACTTTGCATCAATTAGGTAATTAAATAATAAGTTAGAGTTGAAGTTTTCGATAAAAGAACATCGGGCCGGGGTAATTGGGGATATAATATGAAAATATATTGGGCAGATATCCAATAAATTATTCCTTTGTAGCAAGGGAATCTAGTGTACTTACTGTAGCATTACTAAACAAATTGAACTGGTATTTTTATTTTAAAATACTATAAAATATTTAGATAAAACTAAAAATCCACCTCGTTCTCAAAATTTTGGAACTAGTGTGTAGTCTAGGGCCAAAATGTTTGGGTATAAAACCTAACACAACCTATCGTATGGCACCTGATATGGAAACCTATTATATTCTGTACGATAATTTACCTCAATTGATAACAGCACAGGCCTCGCCGTCTGTGTGGCCCCCTAGAATGGTCAGAGATGGCCCCCTACAATAACAATACTCTGTTGTTAGAGCAACAGTACGCTGGCATGTTGTAACTACGGAATTGTTTATGTAATGTACGTAATACTATATAGAATGTGTTCTAGCTATTAAAAGTTCTGACATTTTATTTACAGAAAGTTTGTAAAGTAATTTTACTGGCTTATGTACAAAGTAATGATTTAAATTTTGCCTTAAAATTACCGTAATAGAAAGGTGTAAAATAAAATACATACACCTGACCAAATGTATATGCTCACACACAATGGCATATTATATTTTAGTTTTTTTTTAACACAAACATTATGTGCTTACAATCAGCTGCTTTTACAAACAGTAAGTTTTTTAAACGGGTCAATGTTTCTCCGATTTCTAACCGATTTACAAAAGAGTACAGTTTAAATAAGACAGCCAAATTATATAGTTTGTCTTAGAAGTATAAACTTTAATAGTGAAGAAGTCATGACAGGATGTAAATGATAACGTAATGAACCCTCGCCTAGATTCTCTTGAATGATTGAAAATTGATTCCATGTCTGGCTTTACTTCTCTGCAATATCGTCTGATTCAATAGGCCTTTTTATTGGACAGTGAAGGCAACAGAAATAAAGTGGTAATGTGCCTCAGTTAGGGGAAATAGGTTCAATTCAAACCATGTAAAGCCTTAATCCATTGCTGATACGCTTTAACGATTTGTAAATGCATCACTGACCCTTTGGCAACATCAACCCCTCAATAAGGGAAACTGTCAATACACAAGTTTGTACTAGAATTAAAATTACTGTTACTTTGCATCAATTAGGTAATTAAATAAGTTAGAGTTGAAGTTTTCGATAAAAGAACATCGGACCGCTATAATAGGGGATATAATATGAAAGTATATTGGGCGGATATCCAATAAATTATTCCTTTGTAGCGAGGGAATCTAGTGCTCGGCTTTTTGTCCATTGTTCTGGAACAGCGCACGCAAAAACATTTCCATATATTCTTCTTTCAGAAATAAAATCAGTAAGAAATCATACAAGGGTTTTTAACCATTACGTCAGAAACTTACCTGTATGCATTGTTTAGACTAGACTAGCCTTGGTTCTAAGGCCAGACTCTAAATGAAGATAAGAGAAATGAGAAACACCTCCTATAGCTTCACTTGGGAGTCTGCTCGCCAGTGAAACGTTTAATGGGATGTAGGCAATAGAAAAACGTTAACTAAACTCAAATTGTAAATTCTGAAAGTTTTCTCAAATACAGAGAACACCATCTTGGAAAAGATAAACATAAGTCTTTTTTAACAAAGATATCAAGTATCTTTTTTTGCTTTTTGTTTTACCCAGCTTTTGAAGGCATGTAGCTAGTGTCAAACCAAGAGTAGCTAGATAATGCGGTGCTAGCGTCCTGCGGGCACATCACCTTGCTTGCACACTATACCCCTCAAGTAAGTAATTATAATAATATTACTATAAGGGAAATGTAATTTCATTGCATTACGTAGACTAAGTTAAGAAACCTGATTGGAGCCTTTATGTTTGGCAATCATCCTGCTTCATTCTCTAGACATTGATGAAGTGCCTGGTTAATTATGTATCTCGCAGTTTCAGGTAACTGTTTTCCTCTTATAGATAATGGTGAATCTGTTCGTTTTATTTATTGTTGTTTGAAGCAGAAGTCATTTTGCTTGTAAAGCAATGAGTAATGCCTAGCTCGATGTACTGAAAAAGTTATAACATTTTCACTACATAACAAACTTCTACGATTAGCACAGAACCCCATCAGGCTAGAGTATAGAGGTAACCGATCACTTGGGAAAGTTTACATCTGTTCAGATATACTGTTTTATTTATCTCGTACACGCTGTTTATCAGCGAACACTGGTTTTAGTTCCATATTATACTCAGTTTCGATACACGTTTGATGAACTAGGAGTTGAAGTTTGGAATGACCTTAAAAAATATGGAATAACAATTTGAATAATTTAGTTCAAATCTTGTAATCGCTTTTACGTCCACTTTTGTAACCCAGTTTTTATTGAAATTTTACGAACCTTTTGAAGGAAATGATAGACTAAAAAAGGCTATATAAATTCTTTATAAATAAAATTAATATAAAAGAATATATTTAACACTATTATTTGAAAATGATATATAACGCTATCCGAAAATTTTGGTGTTTCTATGACTAAACTAAAATCATGGGGAACTCATAATTTGTTGCACATCTACAAGTTATAAGTCATTTTAACCGTACGATGATTATAAAATTTAAAAAATTCCTTTTAAAGTAAATTATATTTCAACACCTCATTTTTTGTGTTTTAGTAATCCAATTGGATAATATTCTAGTTATCAGTAAGTTTTGTTTTGTTCTTTTAATATCGATTAGAAATAAAATCATGTATTCAAAATATTTAATTTGTATGTGGATGTTTGAAGTACTGTTGCAATATCTAAGCGCGCGTGTGCTTGCCCGAGTGCGAGTGGCCATGAGTTAATTCAAAACGTAAATTTTAAAAGTATTAAAATGATTCTTAAACTTTCTGAAAGGTGAATATTTATGTTTTAAATTATTCATCACATCACCATGGTATTCTGGGAAATGTAAACAAACGCTGATACGTCATTCCACTCGAGTTTATCTTTCAAACTTTGCCCGATGCAGCTCCGTCTCTGTAACAATTAATCCAGGTCCTAAACCAAGCCCATGTTATATTTCCCTTCATACATAGGTGCTATAATTGTCAAACAGCAAAAGCCTTCGTTTCATATTTCAAGAGCGCTATTCATATTGAAATGCGAGTTAAGAATTGTCATCAATTTGTTAATACTTACTTTAAAGAGACGGGAAAAGGATTGCCCACGTAATATAACTAAATATATAAGCGGCCTCGCGTGTGTGTTGAAAGGGGTGCGCGCGCGTGCGTGTTAGTGTGTGTGTTGAAAAGGGTTTTTTATTGTAATTTTTAAAGGTAAAAACAAAGCCACTGAACTGATTGCACCATTTCTGCTTCTGTATTCTGACCCGTGCACTGGAGACAGTGTCTCACTACAATGGGAAAACAAGGTCTCCCGGGTCCTTCCTGTCTTAATTAGTTAATCTGTCACCGATTTCAAGTTTCCCTTCCTGTAGGCTACAATGATTTCCAATCCAACCCACATGCTCTAGTGATAGTACAATATCAGTTAAGACCACATATTTTTTCCACGTGATTAGAACGTACTATGGTAGGTGGTAAATGTTAAATACTCGGTACTTGGTACAGTTGTTGTCATATTTCGCAAAGTAATAAAAGTTCACAGAAGAGTAGATTAGGCTATCGTAAAGAGTTTATAACGAAATCATCACCTCATAGCGACAAACCACTCTCTAGCTTGATGAGTTCGCTCACACTTATATAAACTGAAAATATATAATTTAATTAGCATCTTTCATTGTTACGTGTCTGTTTCTTCATCTCGCCCCGATAGCTCTAATATAAAATTTTAAACTGTTTTGATTCCTTAGCAAGGAAATATGTAGGCCTACTTGGGGAAAGTACAAATCAAAATAGAATAATGGAGATAGAGCGCAATAGAATAAATTATAATAAGAATAGGAAAATATACGTAGTTTCAAACATTTTTTAAAAATAATAAAAAAACACAACATTAGTGTTGTTAGCTAAGAACTGATGAAGATGACATCTTCACTGAAACTATCTGAATCACAACATATAGCTATAAATGTCTGTAATAAATTGTACAAAATAAAGCTGTCGATTAAATAATCAGGAATTGTTAATTTTATTTTGCATAGCTGTTCGAGGAGTGTAATTGCGTAGGCTGGAAACAGCAAAGGAAGCATTGTCGAAGAATATACTGGCGAAGTATTACCTCAGCATTCCCACTCAGTGGTACTTCCACAGTGCAAAAGTCAGTTTAAAAGAATTCTCTGTTGTTATTTGTGAGATGTAAAAATTTGTTGCTTTAATAATGTAGGTGATACCATCAAGTCAACTAACTTGTGTTACGAGGTACCTACACACGTTCTGACGGAATATGATCTTGTAAGTCTTTATATGGAAATTTCTTAGCCGAAAAAAATTTCTAATAAGGATCACACGGTTAAAGCAAACTTTGTTAACGCAGGCAGTTCAAGCTTTAGTTTAGAGAGTTTTAAATAAAATCACTCCGACAACTTTGTCAGTCGTAGCGTCTTTACTGAGTACTGAAGTTGTATATGGTGTATAGCGAGTTCATATGCGAGATACCTATGTAAACTGAAAACATCTAGTGTTAGAAAGGCAGCGTCTCTGATAGCTACGGGTCGCAATTTGAGTCACGCATTCGAATACCTTAAGTTAATAGGTGTACCTTCGTTCTGGTGCTAAAACTTAAAAATATATGTCTAAGGGAAGTAAAAAACCTAATATCATCATAAATATAGAACGTGAAATGGTAAATTATGAACAGTAAGATTCAATTTTTTAAAATATTTTAAATCTTTCATGTGTGTTTTCCTAACAAATTTACCATCATCAGGACTTTACAACTGATCTTAATTTATTTCGTATTATCAAAAAGACACAACTAAAATAAACAGAAGAATAAATTAGTTAATTTTAGATGTAATGTATGAGAATATAAGATTGTAAATAATATAAAACTTAAATAATATTTACTACTGTTATTTATCGCAATATATAATATCATTTAACGAATAATATGCACAATATTTATAACAAAATGTTTTTCCCGTAAAAAAATATAAATGTTTATTACAAAATAATTTCAGAAATACAGTCTCCTTAGAAAGACCTATACGTCTTGCTAAGAAGGTCAAAAAGTATTTTTCTGCCGTAAAATTAACGACCTTAAAACATTTTAATACATTTTATGAACACGAGTTTAAAATTTTTTAAAAATAAACATACATTTTTTTTAAAACTAAAACATTTTGCGAAAAATGATTAAAATAATTTTTTTCGCAACAGATATATTACTTCCATCCTCCCTCATACTTAGATATATTCAAACTGCAAGACTATAAAAATTCCGTTTTTATTCTAGTAAATATATTCTAGCAAATACATGTTTTTTAGAAAATTTTTATATTTTAAAATTAGTAACACACTTTGTCTGTGATGAAAATGACACGGGAAATAAATAGGGATATTTCATACAATGTTACAAATCACCACAAATCACCTCCCTCCTGCCCTCCTCATCTATCTTCTACGCTTTGTTAAAAGTTTCTTCAAGTCGTTTTAGAGGAGTTCAAAAAAATCCACTTCTTGTAAAAGCAAATCTTAAAAGCAGGTAATAAAAGCGACACCTTTATTTGATTCCATTAATTGTGAAAAATTTATTAGTTTTTATGCACCACCTGCGAAGAATCACTCTCGTTTTTAGGAAATTGTAATATTAGGCTACTTTTTTCCTAAATGTTAATTCTGCTTTGTTTTGAGGATAGATTTTCACAGGATTCTGACAGCTGTGTCTAGTAGTAGTTGTTTAGTTCTGATTTATTGTAAGATACTTTCAGATATCTTGTGCTAGCCTGTCCAGTTCGGAAACAAACGGAGGAAACATTGTCGAAGAATATACTGGCGAAGTATTACCCCGTTCCCACTCAGTGGTACTTCCATTGTGCAAAATTCAGTTTTACAAATTTTTGATTGTAAATGCATGGATAGTTCAAACTCTAAACACACCGACATAGTTAAATAAAGTTACACCGACAATTTTTTCAGTCCTTTAGGGAGTACAGAAGTTGTATGTGGTGTGTAGCGGGTTCATTGATAGTTATATAAACTGAAAACATCTAGAGTTAGGAAGACAGCGTTCTGGTAGCTACGAGTCAGAATTTGAGTCACACATTCGAATACTTGAAGTTAAGAGGTGTAACTTCGTTCTGGTGCTACGAATTGAAAATATGTATTGAGGGAATTAAAAAAACTTTATGTAATAATAAATAAAGACCGTAGAATGGTAAATTATGAACAGTAAGATTCAATATCTTTAAATATTTTAAAACTTGTATGTGTGTTTTACTAACAAATTTACCATCATCAGAACCTTACAACATAAAAAGTACACAACCTTAATTAACAGAAGATTAAATTCTTTACTTTTGGACGCAATGTAGCCCTACATAAGGTTATGAATAACATAAAACTTAAATAACATTTACCACTGTTATTTATCACAATATATCATATCATTTAACAAGTAATAATTATCATGAAAGGTTTTTTTTAAAGAAATATAAATGTTCAAAAACATTTTTTTCGTAACAGATAAATCACTTCCGTCCCCCCACAAATTTAGTTAGATACATTTAAACTGCAAGAATAGGAAAACTCTGTTTTCATATTCTAGTTTTTGTAAACAATTACATGTTCTTTTAGAAAACTTTCCATTTTAAAATTAGTAGCACATTTTGTCTGTGATGAAAATGACACAGGAAATAAATAGAGATATATCATACAATGTTACAAATCACCACAAATCACCTCCCTCCTGCCCTCTTCATCTATCTTCAACGCTTTGTTATAAGTTTCTTCAAGTCGTTTTAGAGGAGTTCAAAGAAGTCCACTTCTTGTGAAAGCAAATTTAAAAACCAAGAAGAAATTTGTGACTCCTTTCCAATGGAAAGATCATCTTTATTTAGCTCCATTAATTGTGAAAAATATATCAGTTCCTAAGCACCATCCTATGAGGAGGCGGTTTTCACGTTTTTAGAAAATGTTAATATTATTGATGGTTTTTCATGCAATTTTAAGATTTTTCATTTTCACAAAATCTTTTTTAATAAATTTTAATTTTTCCTTGTTTCAAGGATAGATTTTTACAGGTTTCCGACAGCTGTGTCTAGTATTATTTATTTAGTTCCTGATTTATTGTAAGATACTTTCAGTCATGTTGTACTAGCCTGTCCTGTTGTGCTATCCTAAAGTGCCTAGCTCTCAGGCGGGATCAGGTTAGTTTAAACAGGCCTCATACAGTTATATAGTATTAACTTTTACCAAAATCGTTGTAAAAACGTTTTCAATTATCTTCTATTTACTATCATGCACATATCTTAAAATGCAAAACCTTTGTTAGTGTAGTTTTAGTTGTTTTATTTCTTATATTAAAATGCCCTTTGCTTTATTCATAAGGTTTCCACAATTTTAATTATAGTTTGATACTTTGTAAGGTGTATTATCCTTTGCTCAGGAAGAATTACTCTTCTCGTGTAATAAACTGTGACGGCTAAACAAATAGACTATGTAAAATCCCACCCTTAATAACATTGTAGCCCACTTTATGCAAGGAAACCAGAGATAGCTTCCACCAAGAGAAATAGGTCAAGACAATGGAACAGTTGTCTGTTTTCACAGTCTGATAATCATTTCGACTGGATTCTGCTCGTCTCTAGAACTTGCGCTTTATGATATAGGCAAATTATAAGAGAGGAGAGCGGGAGTGAACACTATATTGAATAAGGGGAACTGATACAAATTTTTGAGGCTGTTGTCAGCAGGTCCCAGATGCGTGAGAGATTAAAGCAATTTATAAACGAACCATTTATGGATTCACTGTCACTACTCACCTGAAGCGATCGAAACTACTTAATGATCACCTGAGACATTAGTTACGGAAACTACGCAATGACCCCCTGAGGCTATGGTAACCGTAACTACGCAATTATTACCTGAGACGATCGTCACCGCAACTACATAAAGATCACCTGAGGCTATCGTCACTGTAGCTACGCAATGATCACCTGAGGCGATCGTCACCGTAATAACCTAATGATCACCTGAGGCTATCGTCATCGCAACTACTTAATGATTGCCATAGGCTATCGTCACCGTAACTAATAATAATCACCTGAGGCTACCGCCACTGTAACTACGCAATGACCACCTGATGCTATCGTAACTACTTAATGATCACCTGAAGCTTTCGTAACAGTAACTACGCATTGATCATCTGAGGCGATCGTCACCGTAACTACGCAATGATCACCAGAGGCGACCGCCATGGTATTGACTTATTGATCACCTGAGGCTATCGGAGCCTTAACTACGCAATGATCACCTCAGGCGATCGTCACTGTAACTACGCAATTATCACCTGAGGCGACCGCCACTGTAACTACGCAATGATCACCTGTGGCGTCCGTCACTGTAACTACGCCATGATCACCTGAGGCGTCGTCACCATAACTACACACACACACACACACACACACACACACACACACACACCCACAAACACACACACACAAACACACACAAGCACCCACACACAAACACACACACACACACCCTAAGTATGTATGTATATACTCGGGATATATATATATCACACACACACACACACACATATATATATATATTTTATATATATAAGTTATATAAACATTTTATGTGAACATTTCATAATTAAATGCGTGCTAGGAAGATTCCTGCTTACGCAGCTTTAGTATTATATAGGTGTGAGAACAGAGCCCCGGCAGTGTGTAAGTCGCCTCTGTATCGCACAGACGTTTTCCACTCCGATTGAGTGCATATCAATTGTATTGTTTTATTAAGTAAAATTTATGTAACAGTTTTCTAAATTAATTGTTTATTAAATTCAAAGGTTTGTAAAAATAAAAATCATTTTTAAAAACCTTTCTTGCTTAATATAAAACGTAACTGGCGCAGTCGGTAGGACACCTCAAGGAAGTTAGTGAATATAACGTCCGTCGGTTTTAACCGTTAATTGAGGAAACTTTAAGTAGAGTGAATATCAACAACCACTTAATAGAGCGCATATCTATTAAGAACACGAGCGAATATCGTGTAGGTGAAAAGTGAAAAGTGAAAGTTGTTCAAATGAGCAAAGTATTTTGGATCAACTTGTAAGTAGATCTTAAGATATAGAATTAAGAAAAAGTAGAGTAAATACTTTTTAATTTTATATAATTGATTTTTAATTTTATTATTTTAAAGAAAATAATATTTTAAAATGGCAACGCCAACATTAAAGAAGGAATATCTAGATATGATTCCTGAGTATAGTGGAGAACCCACTATGCTCCACAGATTTATCTCAATATGTGATAAGATAGTAAATAAGTTTTATGTAAGCGAAAATCCAGAGGATTTTCAAAATGAGTATCTGTTCTCCTCTATTCTTTCTAAATTAAAAGGCCAAGCACTGGAAATGGTTGTAAACTCTAACTCTTACAATTGGCACGAAACTAGAAAAGTATTATTAATTAGTTATTCAGACAAAAGAGATTGTTTCACATTAAACTTAGAGATGTCAGAATTAAAACAAGAAAGTAACGAATCACCATTTCAATTCTATGAGAAAATTCAAAAGTTACTAAATTTACAAATTTCATTTTTTATGAATAAAGAGCCTCAAAG
The DNA here is from genome assembly GCA_036971475.1 of Prosapia bicincta. NCBI lineage: Eukaryota > Metazoa > Arthropoda > Insecta > Hemiptera > Cercopidae > Prosapia > Prosapia bicincta. Next base: position 180,777,323 of record JBAIZL010000002.1, read on the forward strand.
GCAGATGGCTAAAGACGTTTTAATAGAATACGTTCAGAAACTAGCTTTAAGAGTTCTCCTTAAGGGTTTGCATGAACCCATCGGGTCACTAATGCGTACCAAGAACCCTAACACTCTTAGTGAAGCACTTAATATTCTCACTAATGACTTTCAATTTAAAAATAACAAATTATTTCAAAATATTAAACAGAACATTCCACCTAGGGCCCCACAATACCCGCCTATTCGCAAACCCCTTCCTAACAAGGCCAAACCTTCCAAAATTATAGGCCCAACTACCAAAATAATCCTAACCAATTTACTAAACCTAACTCATACGTACAGCAAAATCAACAACCGAGACAGTCTAACAACTACACACCATTAAAAGTTCATCAAAAATTTGAACCAGAACCAATGAGCATTTCCACACGTCAAACAGGGAACACAATTAGACAAAATAGACTTTATCAGATGACAGGGAAACCAATAGAAGAGGAAAATTACGATCAAACTATGAATCGATTGACTGAACAAATGACCAACTCTTATCTGACCGAACAAACAGATTATGAACCGCAAGAGGACCCTGACAGCTACATAGACTTTGACGATTCCACGCAAGAGGAAAACGCATGCGGATTCACTCAAGAGGACAATCATACCCAAAATCATTTTTTAGGACTAACCACATTAAAAAGACATTTTCCATAATGCATATAGAAGACGACACAAACGAACTACCGTACATCCACGATCCCAAGACCAATTTAAAGATGCTGATTGACACTGGAAGTACGAGATCATTTATTAAAAAATCAATAGCTTTCCAATTTTTCAAAAACACTCTAAAACAAGAGCCATTTGAAGTGAGTACAGCTCATGGAGTATCAAAAGAAAAATACAGTTGTTCGCTACCACTTTTAGGAAAAGAAACAACCAAATTCTATTTATTTGATTTCCATAAAGATTTTGACTTACTCCTTGGATTAGATAACATAAAAGAATTAAAAATTAATTTAAATTTTGTGAATGATAAATTAATATTTCGCAATAAGCAAATGCCGATCAAATATTTTAACACAGAAGAACAAAATAATAATAATAATAATAATAATAAAAGCGAATGTCAGGAACAGAAAGCAAAAAAGGGAACAAGTTATGTTATACAAGCCCGCGCTAGCCAAATGATTAAATTAAGAATACAAAATATTCAAGATGGAGAAGGACTCTTACCATACAAAAACTTAAATGGATTAGAAATTCCGCAGTGTATAGTCTCAGTACACAAGGGAGAAGCCTACTGCCCTATAATAAACAACACAGAAGTAAATGTAGAATTAACAGTAAATGAACCATTAGAATTAAAATCTTTAGAAGAATACAATATCCTTAGACCTGATGCAATGCAAATGAACGCTAATTTCAATTTATTAGATTATAAACAAAACATTTCGAGAAAAAAAATTTAGATTTATCAAAATTTAGAATGGAACACATGAACTCGGAAGAAAAATCCGCTATAACAAGTTTAATAAAAGATTATGCAGATTTATTCCATATTGAGGGAAACGATCTAACTTTTACCAACCAAATAAAACATGTTATTAGGACTACTGATGAAATTCCCGTATACTCCAGAAATTATAGATATCCAGAGATTTACAAGAACGAAATTAATAAACAAACTGAGGACATGCTTGAACAAGGAATTATTAGACCTTCAAATTCTCCATGGAACTCTCCTGTCTGGATTGTACCCAAAAAACAAGACGCTTCTGGCAAAAGAAAATTTCGATTAGTAATAGATTTTAGAGGATTAAACAAAAAAACAATTGACGATAAATTTCCCTTGCCAAACATTACCGACATATTAGATAAATTAGGACGATCTCAGTATTTTACGACTTTAGATTTAGCCTCAGGATTTCACCAAGTAGAAATGGATAAAAATAGCATAGAAAAAACAGCGTTTTCAACAGAAACAGGACACTACGAATTTTTAAGAATGCCATTTGGACTAAAGAATAGCCCCCCTACATTTCAAAGAATTATGAATAATATTCTGAGAGGCATCCAAAATGAAACATGTTTAGTTTATTTAGACGACATTATAATTTATTCCACTAGCCTCCAAGAACATATACAAAGATTTAAAGAAGTATTCGACAGATTACGCAAAGCCAACTTTAAAGTACAGCTGGATAAAACAGAATTTTTAAGAAAAGAAGTAGCGTATCTAGGGCATGTTGTTACACCGGAAGGCGTAAAACCTAACCCAGCAAAGATTTTGGCAATCAAAAACTATCCAATACCCAAAACCACCAAACAAATTAAAGGATTTTTAGGACTAATAGGCTATTATCGAAAATTTATTAAAAACTTCGCCAAGATAACAAAACCGTTTACTAACTGTTTAAAGAAAAACGCAAAAATAAATATAGAAAATCCAGACTTCATAGAATGTTTTGAAACATGTAAAAATATATTGACTAACGAGCCCCTTCTACAATACCCAGATTTTGAAAAGGAGTTTACTCTAACGACAGACGCGAGTAATTTTGCACTAGGAGCAATTTTAAGCCAGGACAAAAATGGAAAGGACCTTCCTATAGCGTATGCCAGCAGAACTTTAAACGACAGCGAAAGTAATTACTCCGCGATTGAAAAAGAGTTATTAGCGATCGTATGGGCTACCAAACACTTCAGGCCTTATTTATTTGGGAGGAAATTTAAAATTTATACAGACCATAAACCTTTACAATGGTTATTTTCAGTTAAAGAACCAAATTCCAAGCTTTTAAGATGAAGATTAAAATTAGAAGAATATGATTATGACATAAGATACAAAAAAGGCAAATTAAACCAAAATGCCGATGCTTTGTCTAGAATACTATTGAATGTTACTGTTAAAAGGTCAACAAACACCCAACACACTGTAGAACCAGACCTTGAATTATCTCCAGCGAACTTACTGAGTCGTTACTTCCCGGAATTGAATGAAGATAATGAGTCTATGGTCGTACAACTCGACGCAACAGATAATGCCAACTTAGAGTACGATCAAGAAAGTGACAGTCAAACCGTGCATTCCAACTTCGAAGGGAACACCCAAATTGAAATACCAATTTCCGACGAGCCTGTAAACTTTGGGAAAAATCAAATATTTTTGTCATTAGTAAAATATGAGCCAAAGAAAGTAAAAATTATAAAACTATTCGGAACTTCAAAAATTCGTTTAATAGTCGAAATATCAGAAAATAATTTTAAAGAAGACATAGTTAATTTTGTAAAATCATATTTGGTACCCAAAATAAAATATAATCTATATTTTGAAGACGATTTTTACGAGAAATTTGCATCATGCGTAGCCAAAAATTTCAAACAAACTGAACTAAATTTGGTTAAGTGTAATAACAAACTCTTAGACCTAACTTCGGAAGAAGATACCTTAGAAACGATAAGTAATTATCATGTCAGCAAAACCAATCACCGAGGGATACAAGAAACATACGAACAAATTAAGCGAAGATATTATTGGCCCAATTTAAAATCACTAATCCAAAATTTCATAAATCAGTGTGACATATGTCAAAGAACCAAATACGACAGAATTCCCTTACAGCTAGAAATGAACTTGACACCAACAGCTGCAAGGCCTTTCCAGATAATTCACATCGACACTATCTCTTTAGAAAAGAATTCGTTTATCAGCATTGTCGACAGTTTCACAAGGTATGCTCAAGCTTATCGCTTGGGAAGCTCTCAAGCTACAGAGATTGCAGACAAGTTATTAGATTACTTCGCGCAGTTCTGCTTACCAACAGTTATTATCTCAGACAATGGAACGGAGTTTAATAACAGAATTGTGAAGGAGATATTAGACCTGCATAAAATCAAAATCCATTTTATCAGTACACAAAACCCCCAATCAAACGGATTATGTGAAAGATTTCATTCCACCTTAATAGAACACATAAGGCTGTTAAATAATCAAATCGAATTTAAAAAAGACAGTATAATTAAGAAAGTCAAATATGCTATAATAGCCTATAACAATAGCATACATTCAGTCACAAAATTAACGCCGTGGGAAGTCTTATTTGGACACATAAATTCAAACTCTTTATTAGATATAGATTTAGAAAAACAAATTGTAAATGACTACGTTTTAAACCATAAAGAAAAAACAAAAATACTTTACGAAAACATTAGGGATAGCAATCAAAGAATTAAAGAAAAAGTTTTAGAAAAAAGGAATGTAAACAAAGAACCACTTCCAGAAATACCATCTGAAGTTTATATAAAGTCAGTTCAGAAGCAAAGCAAAACGAAAAACAGATATAGCAAGGAAGAGATAGCTTCAATAAACAAGGAAAGAAAAACTGGTAAAATAAAGCCTAGACATCATAACACAAAAGACAAGATACATTTGTCGAAAATTAAAAGGCCTAAGAAGATAAAAAATGTAATTAATGCTCAAAATAATTTTCCAGGTCCCTCCTGTTCGTCATTGGCACAGCCACCGACTCAGCAGAGATCAGAGAAGTCAACAACAACCTCGGAGTAATCCCAATAGACCTTGGGCCGGCCAAATTAGAATCTTCCTACCATACCTTTTGTCCACTATTTTAATGTAAGAAACTTAGTAGCTCATCTAAATAACATTGATGCTTATTATTATGATGTATTGCAAAATTTTGAAACTAGTTGCTACAATTGTAACGGTAGCTTATTAAACAATGAATATGTAACCGATAACAGTAATAGAATAAGAGATATTGTTAATTATTTTAAATATGTTAATCACAGTAAAAATGTAATAGAAGAAAAATTAGAAATTATACTCTTAAGAGAGAATGGTAACAAAAGAACAAAAAGAGGTCTTATAGATGGACTAGGGACCGTTATCAAATCTTTAACAGGCAATTTAGATGCATATGATGGTAAAAAATATGACAAAATAATTAAAGATATTGAAAATGAGCAAATTAAAATTAATTATCAAATTGAATCTCAATACTCCTTTAGTAATAATATTATGAAGGAATTAAATAAAACTTTTATTGTAATTGATGAAAATTTTGTAGAATTAAAAAATAGGTTAAGTATTGTGAATCGTAATGTAAATGACTTTGTTGAACTAGAAAAATTTAGAAGTATTCTAAACCAATTGAACATTTTATATGACATGATGTTACAGGTAATCACAGATTTAGAAAATTCTCTTACATTTTGTAAACTAGGTGTTGTACACCCTAGTGTTATTTCAACCCAAGAATTATATGAAGAATTAAACAACATTTATAAATATTATAATGAGAGGTTACCTTTAGAACCTAAAATGGAAAATATGTGGGAATTAGAGAACCTAATTAAAGTTAATTGTAAACTAGATTCTGAAAGGATTGTTTATTTTATAAATTTACCCATTGTAGAAAAAACTCAATTTAAATTGTATAAATTACACTCTATACCCACAAAATATGAAACAGATTATGTAACAATTATACCAAAAGTAAGGTACATATTAGTGTCTAACTCTGTAATATTAGGTTTAGACAATGAATGTAACTGTAAAACCGATTCCATATACTTTTGCTCATTCGACATTCTAACACACCATAAATTAGACTGTGAAGTGTCCATTATCAGGAACAACGATGCCAGCAACTGTGAATATACTGCATTGGAAGCTACAGACAACTTAATTAACTGGATCCCAGAAATCAACCTTTACCTAGCGACCTTCCCCAACAAGCAGACTCTGGAAATTACCAATCGCAAGGCAACTACCACCGTCACCCTTCAAGGCATATATTTGATAAAAACTAATAATGATTCAATCTTTTTCAACAACATGAAACTGAGCCATACATCAACAACTTCGGGAGGCCATCCTATTTTCATGGACACGTCCAAACTACAATTTTCAATGAGTAAAATGCCAGAATTCTCAGTAAACGTTAAACGCCTAGAGTTGGACAAAATAAATACAGAAACCATCTCAAGAATTGACCCAACTATGGAAATAACCCACCACATCAGTATCTGGACTATTGCCCTTTACGGAGGCGTATTCAGCAGCCTTATATACTTCACCCTCATCAGAAAGAAGAAGAAGACTTCAACCAACGCCGAAACTTCGCCAACCCCCGAAGTTCTCTTTAGGGATGGTGGAGTTATATAAACATTTTATGTGAACATTTCATAATTAAATGCGTGCTAGGAAGATTCCTGCTTACGCAGCTTTAGTATTATATAGGTGTGAGAACAGAGCCCCGGCAGTGTGTAAGTCGCCTCTGTATCGCACAGACGTTTTCCACTCCGATTGAGTGCATATCAATTGTATTGTTTTATTAAGTAAAATTTATGTAACAGTTTTCTAAATTAATTGTTTATTAAATTCAAAGGTTTGTAAAAATAAAAATCATTTTTAAAAACCTTTCTTGCTTAATATAAAACGTAACTTATATATATATATAAATATATATACACACTTTAGATGCCATACAACTTTACAACTTTAGCTACCATACAATTTTCCAACTTTAGTTGCCGTGCAACTTTACAATTTTAGTTGCCATTATACTCTACAACTTTAGCTACAATATAAACAGATGCATTATTCTAAAGTTGTCTAACCTCAGTGATACCTTTATGTTATGAAATATGTATAAGGTAACTATTTGAAATAATATTATTTAAAAAACTTTTTTCCTGCCTTCCATAAGGACCACCCATATGTAATACGTTCATCGGTACTAAGTACTGAGAGGGCTAGTATTCAAAATTATTGTTGCGTGACAAAAGATGGCTGAAGAACAAGCGAAATAAACAATAGAGTATTCTATTGCTTCGTATATGATTTTATTAAAGTCTTGTGTTCAAAATTAGAAACCCTAATTTACATATTTTCAGATGGGAAAAAAGCTTGCAATTAGGCATGTAAAATGCCGACGATTATAACAAGAAGAGGAATATGAAATAAATATATTGTTCTCGGTTAACAGAAAACACTATTCTATCCCAATCATATAATTTTAAATGAAAACATGGTATAAATCCGTATTTTTTTATAAGTGTCCCTAGAGAATAACGGAAGGATTTTGCGAAAGTATCTTATATAGGACCAACATATACTTTTTTATTAATCACGTTTACATTAGATTACGACTATCCGAACTTTAATTTTGTAAAACCTTACTGAGATAAAAGATCTTAATCAGTGTCTCTTGGTAGTTGATTGTTGCTCGTAGACACTAAAGACGATCGCACGGAATGTTCAAAAACGTTGTCTCAGTATGTGTTTACAATATTAAAGTTCGGATAGTCATAAACTCATGTAAAAGTGATTAACTAAGTTGCACCAAACGTAATGTACTACAAAATTCAAGAATTTACTATTTGTTATTACAACTACGGTTTTACAACCTTTTCGTATTATCACTGCTCCTGCTTGTTGAGATACTGCTGCTGTGCTTATTCGAGGGCGAGTAGCCATGCGCTAACTTGAAATATAAACTTAAAAAAAATGCAAAATCGAGTATTAAAATATCTAAAAAAGAAATTATTGTAATATAACCTATTAAGCAATGCACAAAGATATTCTGGGAAATGTAGACCAGCGCTGGCGTGTTATTTCATTTATGTTTGTCTGTCAAACGTTACGCGATGCAGCTCCGTCATTGTAACAATTAATGCAAGTCCTTAAGCTACGCTTCTCCAGTGTCCTACTATAACACTTCCCTCCATACATCGGCGCTATCATTGTAAAGTAGCAAAAACCTATCGTTTCATATTTCAATAGCTCCAGAGATATTGACATGCGAGTTAAGAATGGGTGCAATTTTGTAATAAACCAAAGAAAAAAAGGTTGAAAAAGGTTTGCTGGCGTGTAAGGAAAGGCACCTCTATAGATTGTAAATTATAGGGAGTGAATAGTTTTGAATTTGGTTAAAAAATTAAATAAATGAGCATCCGGATTCGTGTGTTTTAAAATTAGTTTTTCATTCCTTAATATTTTAATACACTAAACAAACCCACTATTGTGATTGGACCATTTCGGCTCCTGTATTATCACCCGTACTCTGGAGACAGTGTCGTACCACAATGGCGGATTAAACATGGTCTCCCGGGTCCTTCCTGTCTTAATTAATTAATTTGCCACAGGTTTCTAATTTCCTTTCCATTTGGTTTCCAATTTACTCTACATGCTATACTAATAATACGACCTCTACTACAGGGTACAATAGCTGGTTTCAGCACATTTTCTGGAATTACAACAAGATGACTGACTACACTTTGACAAACTCTAATAAATAGTTAACGGTATTGTGAAGAGGGAAACTACTAAAATTGTTAAAGTAATAAAGATTTGGGCAGAGTTTGGCTGCTTTTAATAGTAGGTTTATACTCGCAAAAATATTTCATAAGGCTTCTTACATATCAACGGTTACTTCCCTCTACTAATATTCCCCTCTATCTACCAATATTTTACTCTGATTCTTCGAACAGACACTAAGCGCTAGGCCACCCTCAAACCTTGTCCACACGGACATATCTATATCTCTAGCAATTTGTATCTGCTCTGAGCACGCCGGCTTGTAATTCAAATATTGGTCATTTGTTTCGGCTTTAAGACTTTCTTCACCTTCTACTCTTAATAACTCGTTACAAAACACTTACCTTACGCCGTAAACAGACGCAATGATTTACGTCTTTTGAAAATTTAATACGAAATATGTCACTTACATTATATAAACAGATTATATTGTTATATTATTAAACAGGTTTAATATATTATTTAATTATTTATGCCACTAATAATGTTTCCCAACTCTTGTAAGGTAAAAAAAAAAAATTGTATTTCTCTCTCTTTACATATACATATTATATATGGTAATAGGTTTTCTTGTAATATATTAAGTGATTGAAAGTTTCAATTTACAGATTATTAAAAAAAAATACACAAATTAATTACAAAACTGATAATAAAATGAGGAATGTAATAAACAATAACAATTATGAAAATGACATTCACGAAGACAATATTGTATATAATAAGAAACGCACACATTGAATCAATCAAATCTAGAACAAATATAGAAGAAATTAAAAGAAAGATACAGAATATCTAAACGCTTATCTAAAAACAAACAAATGCAAATAAAATATTGGTACACATTGTATCAATAACAGACTCAGATTTCCTGAAGTAGAAAATATTAAATTAGTTGAAGAAATAAAAAAAACAAAAATGAATATATATGAAACTTATATGAGAAGACGTGAAGTTAAACATCACACCAAAACTAGTGGAACTGAAAGAAGGTAAAATATGAGTGGATTTAGGTCAAAGGGTGAGGCTCTTTCCTGTATATATGGGAGCGACGTTGTCTGCGCTCTTCACTCGCTGTTCAACTGTAGTTGTGCTCACGTCGTCAGTGATACATGCGATTCTAGTGGTACGTTGGCACTGCGATTTTATGCACTGCAAAATGAACGGATGTGCTCTGGATAATAACTATTCATCATATTTATTAATGCGTGATGGAATATCAGCATATATATATATATATATATATATATATATATATATATATATATATATATATATATATATATATAAACTATATCTGATTTGAAGATGTTATTTTCATGATAAATATTCCTTTTTATAAATATCTTTGGAAGAACATAAAATTAAAAACTTTGAAATTCAATAATTTTGAAGGCGTAGTATTTTCTTAATAATTATTATAATGGTATTATCTTTAAAAAACTTTCATTATTAAATAACCATTAAAATGACAACGTATCATACAATTTTAGTAAAATCAGAACAATAGCAGAATTATAAATTAAATACAATAATATTAAACAAAAAATTAAACATTTTATTGAAACAATTTAAGTCAGCATCAATTAAAATATCAGAATGTTATAGTTGACACCGACTGTCCACAATTAAAGCTATTACAAAAATAAAACATGAGAATAAAGACAATTAAAGAAACAGGTCAAGACAATGTACCAATTAATTGTTTTCCTAGTTTGACAATTAGTTCCAGCTCTTTCTGCTTTTGTCGAAAACCGGCGCCATTTAGATAAGGTAAGTACAAAATGTGTACCACGAAGAATTTGCATTATACTAATATAATTTCAAATTTGTTGACATTCTGGGCACACTAACAATAGCCTAATAGATGGCCCGTAAATGTTAAAATGTAATTGCAACTTTTAACATCGAATCAAACAATATTTTGAGATACAATATTGTCTAGGGAGGTGTAGGCACTACAGAAACAATCTGCTAGTAGAAGCCTTAACATTTGGAAGATATTGTCGAATTGGGGCGAATCACACGTAGAAGGTAATACAGCGTTGGGCACGTTAGGATTGATTTTTAGTATTTTTGAGCAGTTAAACCACCGAAACAGGTCTAGCACAGGATTGTAAATATGACGAGGCTATTGTCGGATGTCTTGACAGTCAAACCACACGCGTGGGATTTCTGTTTAATTAAGAGAAATTTATAGATTTCTGGTCCAACAAACCACACGTATGAGGCAAATACAGCCGACTGTTTAATTAGGAGGGGCTTATAGGCTTTGTGGTAAAGCACAACACACGGTTTTCTGTGATACATACATGCGTACATGCGTACGTAATGATCGATTCGAAACTTTATACGCAAACAGGTATCTCCATGCATGTAAGTTTTTTTGGTACCTCTGATGTAGAATGAATGGAAATAATGGTGACCAAATAAACAGCCCTAATGATATTCAATGTCAGGCGTTGCAAAGGGTTCATAATGAAACTAAAATCTAATAAAGACTTGCAGGTGTATAGAGTCATCTGAGGGGTAGAAATCTTGGCTTATTAACAAAAGGTACACATATGTTCCCGGGTTTAACTGAGAACTAAAAACCAGATCTGAAATGTAATAAAGCCGAGAGCTTCCCGAGGGAAGTTTGGAAATCCTTATGTTACCCGGTCACATTATTCTGTAAACTTAGTTACACGAGTCTCGCGGTTATGTACTTTGCTTAAGGGAGTACATTTTATGTCAGTCTTTGTAATGCAATAATGATTACTCTGCAATCGTAAAGGCAAGACTTTCCTTAATATATTATACAGTTTCTGCGTCATGTCCCTATAACTAGAATCAAATTATTGTAATATGCAAGGACTTGTAACACTTGATAATTAGTAGAACAGATGACAATTCCAGATTTTATAACAAGTGTCAGAATTACCTAAAGACTTTATGTTTTCTGCTCGTTGTGGTTACAAGAACTAAAAATAATTTTATACCTGTTTACAATAGTACTAGGTCTTTTATTAAATAGTAAATATCTATAACGTCGAATAATTTAACCTAATATAATTGCAATATATATAATTACATCTCGTAATATGTGTTAGTGTGTATGTGAGAGAGAGAGAGAGAGAGAGAGAGAGAGAGTGTGTGTGTGTGTGTGTGTGTGTGTGTGTGGTGTGTGTGTGTGTGTGTGATTGTGTGTTTGTGTGTGTGTGTGTATGTGTGTGTGATTGTGTGTTTGTGTGTGTGTGTGTGTGTGATTGTTTGTGTGTATGTGAGTGTGTGAGAGTGTGTGTGTGTATGCGTGTGCGCGCGCCCTTGTGTGTGTGTGTGTGTGTGTGTGTGTAATTGTTGTAACACTGTCCAATCTGTTAAACTCTTCACCTAAATCTCTTCCTTAACACAAGGTGTATTGGTATTATACGGGTTTTACATAAAATAAGTCTACACAATAAATATCAAGACGGTTTTTATTATTTCAAAAGAAATAAACAGCTAAATAATAATTTTGTAATACTAGACTATAAATGTGGTACTCTGTAATTCTTTATTCGTTAAAATATATATATATATATATATATATATATATATATATATATGTTATAATTATACTTGCAAGTACTACTCCCAGAGCAATGTATCAGGTTTTGATTGCAGGGATATCTCATATATGATTAGTCTATCACCAAAATTCAATTCCAGTCAATTCACCTCCCTCCCCCCTTATCAACCCTATGTAATCTAACATGTGTATTATACATTACTAATTAGGATGATATTGGAAAAGCATGGGAGGATTAGCTGAACGTTCAACGGTGACTGGATCTTTCATGTCAATTCAAGCTTTACGTTTAGTAACCATTTCTAAGGATATTGTTTATTTCCGTTCCCAATATATTATTATTAGGTTATATGAGTATGTTTACAGAGTAATTGCTCTGTTATATAGATCGCATTGGTATCACCGTTGAGTTAAACATCTATGTAACAAAGAGTGTTTGATGTTTTGCAGGTAAATAAACTAGACTTATAAAGCGAATAGGTGTATGAGTAATAAGTGTTGCAAAATTAGTTTTAAACAATTCTAACTAAGTTAACCAATCAATCGGATATAATAAATCAAATGTAACGTTTTGCAATAAAAAAAAACGATTTTTTGTTTAACGCTGGCAACCCTGATAACGGGATCAAGGTAAGTAATGAGGTTGGCAAACATGTCTCCGGGCTTGCTTCCTAATCATTATTTTGGTAAGTATATACCATAATTATAATTGTACAGAACTGTAAATATATATAGCATTTCAGTTATTCCTTGATTCCTTTCCCATGTTATTCAAATGGGAAAGAGTCTATTGTATTACAAATTATCATACTTTATAATAAAAAGCCTAACACTGCCTAAAGGGCATACAACAGGAGGCCCTCGTGATTAGGGATGGTCGAACCAAACACTTTAGTAGTTTTTAATAATAACCTTTTACGTTTTATTTAAATATCTTAGAGTTTGCTGGGAAATGCTCTTTTTGTTCCATTGCTTACTCGAAACTGGAATTGGCATGGGAAGCAATTACTAGTACTTGCTAGTGTTGTGGCCCTCTGGATATGCCCTCACGTCACATAAAACCTGTTGTTTTTTCAACACAAACATTATTGCTTACAATCATGTGCTCTTACATACAATAAGTTTTTTAAACGGGTCAATGTTTCTCTGATTTCTAATCGATTTACAAAAGAGTACATTATAATTAAGACCATCAAATTATATAGATTGTCTTAGAAGTATAAACTTTCATAGTGAAGAGGTCATAACATGATGTAAATGATAACGTAATGTACTCTCGCCTAGATTCACTTGAATGATTGAAAATTCATTCCATGTCTGGCTATACGTCTTTGCAATATCATCTCATTTAATAGGCCTTTTTATTGATCAGTGAAGGCAACAGAAATAAAGTGGTAATGGGCCTCATTTAGGGGAAATAGGTTCACTTCTAACAATGTAAAGCCATAATCCATTTAACGAAGCCTGATCCGCTTTAACGATTTGCAAATGCATCACTGACCCTTTGGCAATATAAGTCCCCCAATAAGAGGAACTGACATTATACAAGTTTGTACTATTATTTACAGTTTACTGTTACTTTGTATCAATTAGGTAATTAAAAATTAAGTTAGAGTTAAAGTTTTCGATAAAAGAACATCGAACCGGGATAATAGGGAATATAATATGAAAGTATATTGGGCAGATATCCAATAAATTATTCCTTTGTAGCGAGGGAATCTAGTGCTCGGCTTTTTGTCCATTGTTCTGGAACAGCGCACGCAAAAACATTTCCATATATTCTTCTTTCAGAAATAAAATCAGTAAGATGTTATACATAGAGTTTTTAACCATTACGTCAGAAAGTTACCTGTAAGCATTGAATAGACTAGACTAGCCTTGGTTCTAAAGCCAGACTCTAAATGAAGATAAGAGAAATGAGAAACACCTCCTAAACAATGATGGATGAGAAGGAGGGGAGAATTAGAGTTCATTATAGCTTCACTTGGGCGCCTGCTCACCAATGAAACGTTTTACGGAATGTAGGCAATAGAAAACTGTTAACTAAAATTAAATTTTAAAGTCTGAAAGTGTTTCCCTAATACAGAGAACACCATTTTGGAAAAGATAAACAAAAGACTTTTTTAACAAAGATATCATGTTTTTTTTGCTGTTTGTTTCACCCAGCTTTTGAAGACGTGTAGCTAGGGTCAAACCAAGTTTATCCTGATAATACGTCCTGCGGTCACATTACCTAGCTTGCACACTCTACGCGCCAAGTATTCTCTACGCTTCATTCTCTAGACATTGATGAAGTCCCTGGATAATTATGTATCGCACAGTTTCTGGTAACTGTTGTCCTCTTATAGATAATGGTGTATCCGTTCTTTCAAATTATTGTTGTTTGAAGGCGAAGTAATACCTCCTTCTGACATAAGTTATTGCTATTTTGCTTGTAATACAATAAGTAATGCCTAGCTGATGTACGGAAAAAGTTATAACATTTTCACCACATAACAAACTTCTACGATTAGCACAGAACCCCATCAGGCTAGAGTATAGAGGTAACCGATCACTTGGGAAAGTTTACATCTGTTCAGATATACTGTTTTATTATACGGTTTCGATTCGGTTTTGATGAACTAGGAGTTGAAATTTGGAATGAAACTATGTTGCAAAAATTATGAAAAAATTTTTTGAACAATTTAGCTCAAATTTTGTAATCGGTATTACGTCCAGTTTTGTAACCAAGTTTTCAGTGAAATTTTACCAATCTTTTGAAGGAAATAATAGACTAAAAAAGGCTGTACACATTCTTTGAGCGTATAAAGAATATTCTGTTAGAGAATATTTTTAACACTATTATTTGAATATGATATAAAATGATATATAAAGCTACCCGGAAATATTGGTGTTTCTATGACTAAGACTAAAAGCATGGGCTACTCATAATTTGTTTCACATCTACAAGTTATAAGCAATTTTCACCATACAGTTTTAAAAAAATTTTAAAAATTCCTTTTAATGCAAATTAAATTTCAAGTATTAAAATTATTCTTAAACTCTCTGTAAGGTGAATATTTCCGTTTTAACTTATTCATCACATCATCATGGTATTCTGGTAAATGTATACAAACGCTGACACGTCATTCCACTTGAGTTTATCTTTCAAACTTTGCGCGATGCAGCTCCGTCTCTGTAACAATTAATACAGATCTTACACCACGCTCATATTAAATTTCCCTTAATACATCGGCGCTATCATTGTCAAACAGCAAAACTTTAGTTCCATATTTCAAGAGCGCCATTCATATTGACACGCGAGTTACGTACTGTCGTCAATTTGTTAAAAATGACTTGAAAGAGAAGAAAACGGAAAAATGATCGTCCACGCTACATAACTAAAAGTATTAGCACAGTCGCGCGCGCGTATGTGTTTGTGTGTGTGTGTGCGTGTGTTGAAGGACGTTTTTTTATTGTTAATTTTTTAATGTATTAAACAAAGCAACTGAACTGATTGCACCATTTCTGCTTCTGTAATCTGACCCGTGCACTGGAGACAGTGTCTTACCACAATGGGAGATTAAACAAGGTCTCCCGGGTCCTTCCTGTCTTAATTAGTTAATCTGTCACCGATATCAAGTTTCCGTTCCTGTAGGCTACAATGGTTTCCAATCCAACCCACATGCTCTAGTGATAGTACAATATCAGTTAAGACCACATATTTTTTCCACGTGATTAGAACGTACTATGGTAGGTGGTAAATGTTAAATACTCGGTACTTGGTACAGTTGTCATATTTCGCAAAGTAATAAAAGTTCACAGAAGAGTAGATTAGGCTATCTTAAAGAGTTTATAACGAAATCATCACCTCACAGTGACAAACCACTCTCTAGCTTGACGAGTTCGCTAACACTTATATAAACTAAAAATATATAATTTATTTAGCATCTTTCGTTGTTACGAGTCAGTTTCTTCATCTCGCCCCGATATCTCAAATATAAAATTTGCAACTGTTTTGATTCCTTAGCAAGGAAATATGTAGGCCTACTTGGGGAAAGTACAAATCAAAATAGAATAATGGAGATAGAGCGCAATAGAATAAATTATAATAAGAATAGGAAAATATACGTAGTTGCAAACATTTTTTTTAACAATTAAAAATCACAACAGTAGTGCTGTTAGCTAAGAACTGATGAAGATGACATCTTGACTGAAACTACCTGAATCCCAACATATAGGTATAAATATCTGTAATAATTTGTACAACATAAAGCTGTTAATTAAATAATCAGGGGTTGGTTATTTTATTTTGCAGAGCTGTTCGAGGAGTTTAATTGCGTAGGCTGGAAACAGAAGGAGGAAGCATTGTCGAAGAATATACTGGCGAAGTATATTACCTCAGCGTTCCCACTCAGTGGTACTTCCACTGTGCAAAAGTCAGTTACAAAAATACTTGTACTGTTGTTATTTGTGAGATGACAAAATTTGTTGCTTTAATAATGTAAGTGATACCATCAAGTCAACAAAACTTGTGTTTCGAGGTACCTGCATACGTTCTGACGAAATATGATCTTGTCTCTTTATATGGAAATTTCTCTGCCGAAAAAGTGATTTCAGATTAGGATCATCACAAAGTTGAAGCAAAACGTTGTAAACGCATGGGTAGTTCAAGCTTAGTGTATAGAGTTTAAATTAAATTTAAACTGATAACTTTTGCAGTTGTAAGTTGTGTGTGTAGAGAGGTCATTGATACCTATATAAACTGAAAACGTCTAGTGTTAGAAAGACAGTGTCTCTGATAGCTACGGATCGAAATTTGAGTCACGCATTCGAATACCTAAAGTTAAGAGGTGTACCTTCGTTCTGTTGCTAAAACTTGAAAATATATATTCAAGGGAAGGAAAAAACGTAATACTATCATAAATGAAGAGCGTAGAATGGTAAATTATGAACAGTAAGAATAATATTTTTAAATATTTTAAATTTTGTATGTGTGTTTCTCTAACACATTTACCATCACCAGAACTTTGCAATTGATCTTAATTTATTTCGTAACATCAAAAGGACACAAGTTAAATAAACAGGATATTAAATTCGTTACTTTTGGATGTAATGTACATAAGATTATAAATAAGGTATAACTTTAAATAATATTTACCACTGTTATTTATCATTTAGACGAGTGATATTTACCATATTTATCACGAAAGGGGTTTTCTGTGAAAAAATATAAATATAAATATAAATGTTTATTACCCAAAAAAATTAGAAATACAGTCTCCTTAGATACCTCCTGCTAATAACGTCAAAATATATTTGTCTGCACTAAAATTGATGACCTTAAAACATTTTATTACGTAATATAAAGACAGTTTTCAAAGTTTATTTTAAAAAACATATATTTTCTTTGTAATATATAATTAAATATTTTTTTTTCGCAACAGATAAATCATTTCTGTCCCCCCACAAATTTAGTTAGATACACTCAAACTGCAAAACATTTTAAAATTAGTAACACATTTTGTCTGTGTTGAAAATGACGCAGGAAATAAATAGGGATATATCATACAATGTTACAAATCATCACAAATCACCTCCCTCCTGCCCTTCCCATCTATCTTCCCCGCTTTGTTATAAGTTTCTTCAAGTCGTTTTAGAGGAGTTCAAAGAAATCCACTTCTTGTGAAAGCAAATTTTAAAACCAAGAAGAAATTTGTGACTCCTTCCCAATGGAAAGATCATCTTTATTTAGCTCCATTAATTGTGAAAAATATATCAGTTCCTAAGAACCATCCGATGAGGAGGCGGTTTTCAAGTTTTTAGAATCTTTTAATATTACTGAATGTATTTTATGAAATTTCTTTTTAACAACAGCTTTTATTAATACATATTATTTTTCCCTTGTTTCAAGGATAGATTTTCACAGGATTCCGATAGCTGTGTCTAGTAATAGTTGTTTAGTTCTGACTTATTGTAAGATACTTTGAGTCATTTTGTGCTAGCCTGTCAAGTTGTGCTATCCTAAATTTCCTAACTTTCAGGCGAGATCAAGTTAGTGTAAACAGGGCTCATGCAGTTATGTTGGAACAACCTTTAGCAGAATCGTTGATAAAAAATTACATTATCAATTTTCTACTATTTATTAAATCACACACATATCTAAAAAATGCAAACCTTTGTTACTGTAGTTTTAGTTGTTTTTATCTCATAGTACGCCCTTTGTTTTATTCATAAACTCCCCACAATTTTAATAATAATTTGCTACTTTGTAGTTTGTATTATCTTTTGCTCAGGAAGAAGTACTCTTCTCATGTAATAAACTGAGACGGCTAAACAAATAGACACTGTAAAATCCCCTACTTAATAACATTGTAGTCCAATTTATGCAAGGAAACCAGAGACAGCTTCCACCTAGAGAAATAGGTCAAGACAATGTAACAACTGTCTGTTTTCACAGTCTGATAATCATTTCAACCGGATTCTGCTCGACTCTAGAACTTTTTGATATAGGCAAATCATAAGAAGAGAGAGGGAGTGAACACTATATTGAATAAGGGAAACTGATACAAATTGGCGAGGCTAGTAGATGGCAAAACCACAGTTTCGCCACAAAAACAGGTGGTTTTGACGGAAAATACGTTACTTTTCCGTTAAAAACGGTTAGGTGGGGTATGAGGGGTTGGTTTCAGCGATTATTGGAGGGTGACGTGTATGGTACGAGGTCTGGAATGTGGGCGGTTGTGCGCGGTTGTGCGTGTGTGTATGTGGCAGGTGTTTTTTTTAGAAATACGTTAATTTTCCGTTAAAGACCGTTAGGTGAGGTAGTATGGGTTGGTTGGTGATATGGGTGTTGGCTGTTGTGTGATGTAATTAGAAGCCTGTTCGGACATGTTGGGGGGTAATGTAAAAACCGTTGTTTACCTAGAGAATGTGTGTATTATATTCTGTACCCAGTTCGTTGCTGACCTATATTTTTACTATAACGTCGCGTTTGTACGGTTGAAATCCGTTACGAGGTGATGGGATTATTTTCGCAATAAATGTGTCAGTCGCAAAGACTGAACGGTGACTTCTCTGTTTGTTCTCCAGATCTTTACTGGTTAAAAAATGTAAAAGCATGTTAATTTATTGATATAGGTTCCTCGCTCGTGAGCTAATGTGTTTACACATCGTTGTGCTAGCGATTGTTTGTTGTAACAGGTATTTGGCCTGAATAAATTGTTTTTAAAAACCTACCTCTGTTTCGAGTTATAATCATGTTCGGACCATTGAAAAGTGTTTTTAAGACTTTACCTGCGCGCTTGTACGTGCGAGTGCTCACGATTGTGTGACGTAATTAAAAGAGTAGCGTATATAAACTGCAATAGCTATCAAAAAAGTAACATTTGCCGTTCAGATTGACTAGCGATGGGCATCGTACAAATGGGGAAAAGCAAGGCATTCGTTCCCGTTGACAGTTTCAGGGAGAAGGCTTTAGTTACTAGGAAGACCTCATTGGCAGCAGATATACTTCGTGCAGAATGTAAAATCTGTCTATCAGAAGAAGTTCAAGTGGTTTATTTACCCTGCAGACACGTTATTGCTTGTTTGCTTTGCGGATTAGCCTGCAAAACTTGCGGAATTTGCAGAGAAACTGTTGACTCTATTATGAGAATTTATCTTTCCTAACATTTGTAATAATTTTTTGTTTAACAACAATATTTCTTTTTAATAGTATAATTATTGTAACTTATTATTTAAAAAATATATATTATGTCTTGTAGAAAAAATGTAATTTTGTGTTTGCTTTGACCAAGCTTAAGTCATTTTACACCTTTGCTCAACTAAAAATCCTCTATTTTATTAATATTCAAACATCAAACAATACACACACACACACACACACACACACACACACACACACACACACACACACAAGTGTTGGGCATAGTTGATATCCACGACATACTTGTGTGTGTTTGTTTTGAAATACAATGCAATTACGTTAGGATTAATAAAACTCACACTGACAGGTGTTAAGACAGGTGTTGTGGGGGACGGGTAAAACTAGGTTTGATGAACTCATAGGGGGGCAGGTGTTGCACTGCATGTAGGTATAGCTCTATATAAACGAGCGAAACGTTTAGAGACTGTTCACTTCTATGCATGACTTTATAGAGTGAATACTATGTTCTTGTTAGCTTTTAAGATATTTCAATGTTTTAATATATTTTTTATTCCCTTGTATTTTATATAGGTTAATTTGGTTTTATGCTTTGTAAAGAAGGTATGCACCCAGAGATAACGGTTTTTTGCGGTTCAAAATAAGTAACCATGCTTGAAACCCAAAAAATCTGCCACAATATCGCCAGTTGTATATTGTTCGCATATCTTGGTCATATCTTATTTCCAAAGCATATAATTTGAGATAACATCTCTGTATTGTGAGTTTTTGTTAGCTTGTTAAGAAATACAATTATAATATATGTTTATTCCTTGTTGTACTTTATATAGCTCACTTTGGTTTACATTATATTATTTAATTTTTTTGTGCATGTTAGACTAAATGTTTAGATGTATTTTGTGGTTGCATGTTAAATTTTATTTTTATAATTATAGCATAAACACAGCATGTTTTTCAGGTTAAAATAATTATATATGTATTTCTTCCAGGTTTATATAAATAATACCAATATTTATTCTTGTTTCAGCAGTTTTTTCAGGTTAAAATAATTATATCTTTATTTATTTCAGGTTTTATATAAATAATACCAATATTTATTCTTGTTTATTTTTCAGGTATTATAAACAATATTACTCCTACTTTCATGTTTACCTCAGGAATCTTGATTGTTTCTGATTTTGATCAATCCCCCCTAATGTGATTTTTATTGGGTATCTTTTAATTACTTCAAGCCCATGTCTGGAGTATATTACACATAAGCACGTGCTATATATGTAGTTGGAACAGAATGGGGTATCTCATGAGGTGAAAATCAATTTCGTAAAATTATTGTTGATTTAGTCTTGTGGAATACATAAATTGTTATTCAAAATACCGAAAATCACATATTTGGGGGGGAATTTAATAACATTTTTTTATTGTTTACTTTTCAGGTAAAATAATATATGTTTCTTACTTCCAGGTTTACATCATTAATATCCCTAATACTCCTTCCTCTTTCACGCACGCTAAGGCTATCTCCGGATAGTTTGTCTGGGGGCAACCCGGGCAAAGCGTGTTCTCCTGGACATCATTGTTTCTGTTCACTGGGAGCTTGATATCCAACCCCCCACCCCACCCACCTTTTTTGTCTTTTCCCCGAGGTGAGTAAACGTAGCGGATGATTGGCGAGATGAATTTCGCGTCATTCGTTGCGTCACCCGGCTTCCAATAGTCATACAGCAAGAACGAATTCAGCGTATGTCTATTATTCACTTACACCCCAATCCCTCTAGGTTGCCGTTGGTCTATTCGGCTGGTGACGTGAAGAATTGCGTTCCAGTCTAGTAGAGCGCCTAGGGATCCCTTTGTGCAGAGTGTTACAAGGAGGATATTCAGTACATTCTGCTTAGAGTCACTCCTTCCTATTCTTTCCCATAGTTTTAAGGAAAAAAAATTTTTAATATTCAAACGACCTTGACCCAGTTTTTAGCTGGAAGAAAATGCTTCACACATTTTCCAAAGCTTGTATTAAAGTTATAATACGTTCTGTTACCTCCTACACCGAAAGAAAATAATAATAAGTTCAATTCCCCCCGCAGAGTTACTTCAATTTGTGATTTGGAACACTTCAATTCCTTCCACCTCCCCCGATATCTTCTTTACTCAACTATTCTACTATGTTAAACCTCACCTACCTCTTCACATCCAAAACGTCATTCTCCCCCTCCCTTCCTAGTGATACAGTATAACCCCTCCTTCGTTTTAAATCGTATAAATAGCATAGACTCGCGATAACATCATCATTTTGCTTCTCAATGTTATAGCTGAAGAATGGATCCAACCGTCAGGATTTCTACAGCTCCTCTAAAAATGTCCACCATACATAGGAGAACTGAAACCGCAAGCACTTCAAATACCGCAGCCTATCATTTCAACAACCTGGTTAAGGACCTACTGCTAACAGATAGTCCTGTTAAAAATTGTAAAAACACATCCTCGACTATTTCTCCGAAACCTACTGCAGCCAAAAAACTTGAGTTTTTACCTACTCTACCCTCCAATTCCCAAAAGCAATTCCGACTTTGTACATACAGATTTTCGAAAGGGATAAAGAGAAACGGAATATGCAACGCTCGTATTGCAGGTGATGGTGTTATACTGTGCAGCCGTCATCGCGAGCGTAATACAACAGGCCTGAAAGAAACAAAATCTTCCACAAATAAGTCTTCAAAAAATATTTTGCCGAAAATAAAAATATCCAGACTCAAAACTAACACCAAATATCGACTTCTATCATACTTGAACGATGATGAGGCCATCGTGGGAACTACAAAAGGTGCCTTCATCATACATTTCCCTTTTAAGAAGTTTAAAAAACAACCTCTTAAAGACGGATGGTATCTTGAAGTAAAGTTTGCAGATCACAACTCCAAAAAGAAGCTTCTACATTGGGTTAAAAAATAATACGATTCATCTTCTCAGCAACTGTTTCCTCATACACACCCTCCTTTCCTTTGCTTTCCTTTCCAAGAATAGAGCAGCTGATGGGTTCGCCCATCAGCTGCTCTATTCTCTTTATTATAAACGACCTTGACACATATTTACCAAGGCTACTAGAGCCGCATGAGCACACAAGAGCAGCATGTATAGAACACAAGCTTTTTATCTATTTATGCAACTTCATATTATATTATAAACTCACTATCTGAATTCTCAGTATTATTTTGTTTACAGGTGTGGGAATATGTCTGAGGAAAACCTTCTCAATGAAATAACCTCGCTTAGGAAATTGATAAAGTTAAAGTATAATCGGTTTAAGATACGAAAAATTGAGAGCGAAAGTAGAGTACAAAAACGTTTACATTATATTATAGAACCTATCAGAGAGTTGATTAAAACCGCTTTAGATAAAATACTATCTGAAAAAGCTTTGTATAAATCCAAAACGCTAACCGCGTGTGATTCGGGAGAACGTTTTGCAAAGTATAGTTTTATTCCTAAAGCGGTGTCATCTCCTACGACCCACTCTTTGACGGACGACACAGTGTTAGAAAGGGTGAAAACAGACCATGCCTCCTTGTTATATCCTGAATTTACAGACTTAAATGTAATAGCTGAGACATCCGATCCCCCAGAACCCAGTGTCGGCGAAGTTATATCAACTCCGGGTGCTTATGACGTAGCAACAGAGTGGTTAGAGGAGACTTTCGTTAATCCGCTCACTAAATCTTACATGAAGAAATTCATGAATGACGCTGCCGGTAATAAAAAGAGTATTGATCATACATACGGTCCACGTTTGGAGAAAGATAACATCTTTGTTGGTGACACGCAATTGTTGTTCGAAGAAGATGGTGGTCTGCGATTGGGTGATACCGTTTACAATCCGACTAAAGGATTGTATGAGCTTCTTTTCAAGAGAATACCTGATGATGACGTCTATGACGAGAATGATATCGCAGCCTATAAAGATATATTAGTCAAGACCAACGCTCATAGGATTGGATATTTGCGAAACAACAGGATTAATCGCCAAGTAAATTCCTTTAAATATAGGACTGTATTAGCTCAAATGTTTCCCACAACATACTACGGATCAGGGATGCGATACAGCAATAGCAACAGCAGACACTTAATGATAGTTCCAGCTAAAGCGGGTAACTTTACTCAAACCCTTAAAGATATAAACATACTGAATAACGTAACACAGTTCTAGGCACTAGGTCAGTATGTCAAGGTTATATATAGTTAATAGAATAGATCAGCTGATGGGTTCTCCCATCAGCTGCTCTATTCTTGGGAAGGGAAGGAAGCGAGGGATAGAGGGATGGGTGATATTGAGAGGATTGGTTTGGAAAAGGTTTTGAAATTTTCAGTACTTTGGGTTATTACTGAGAGCTTTGATCACTGTCTTCGAACGAAAGTCGTCTTCTTGCGGAGCATACACCGTCACGCCGAGGATTGCTACTTATCGGTGTGCTAGTAGCCTGCGGTTGACCATCATATGAATCTGTTGCATCTTCAGCATAAGATACTGCATTTTCCTTCAACGAAGGATCTTCATCGTCCTCAAGTGAGTCTACAGTAGTTTGTAAAAAGTCTTCCAACGAGGTATTCATTACGGTTGTCATGTTTTGTATATCGACAGCCGTGAAAACAGCAAAAACTTGTTCAACTTCTTCCTCTGATAAAGTGGCTATCCACGACCATTCTATACAATGAATAGGTTGTTCTATATTCAGAGGAGCCATGTTAATTATAGTTAGGTTTGAACAATTATAATTCGCTTGTTTGCAGTTTTTTTGCTCTTTTATACGTGCGCAATAACTTTTTGAAAGGACAGTGATAGAAGGGGGGGGGGTAACAAGGATAATGCTTTTTTAAAATATATAGTGGTGGGGGGATGTAGTTCAGGATATATATATAAGACATGCATGATTTTAGTATCATTTTAGTTTCTAACTTGAATTTGAGTAGAACAAATATACTAAAAAATGGAATCTAACAATGTTTTCTGCTGTGAAATTTGCAGAGATGAATTCAAAGATGAGTTACTGTATCTGATGCATTTTGAGTTATTTCACAGAGTCTGCACACAGGAAAATGAAGACAGAGAAGTTTACACAATTCCCGACTATGAAGGAACTATTCCAGCTGATGGAGAAAGGAATAGCTTATTCTCGTGCGAGATTTGTGGAGAAGAATTCAACGACCGCTTACTCCTGTTGTCGCATGTTGAGATATTCCATACACCTTTTCTCGATCAAGAAAACAACGAATTATACAGCTTACCAGACTTGCCGGAAACTAGAAAGGAATCAGTAGCTGACAGAGCAACAGTCATACATTACGCTCCCCCAAGACAAAAGTTGAAACACGAACTTCTATCTCAAGCGTTACCTAGGTCATATGTTAAACATTTCCTTATAAGGAACGTAACCGAACTCTATTTGGACGATTACATAATTGAAGCGAGCGATGTTGTAGTGGAGCTGTTGAAAGAGGAGCTCATTCGTTTAAATTTTATAAAGTTTGGACTTGTGATGGAGTCCGAATTTGTAAATGTGGAAGGAGAAATATCTCAGAGAGCGTTTATAACTAGGAACAGAAAAATTACTTTTGCATCAGACCTGGAAAACGTAGTCAGGGAATGTATGCAGGAGATTGTTTTGAAAATAACCGAACACGAAAGTCGGGGGTCTGGATGGACATTAGGTAAAGTTAAGAGCTTGGTGGTAAGAGTACATAAACATGGATATGGGGATCGTGGAAGTAGTTATATCCCGTTACCTAAGAAGATAGCATCCACCTTGTCTTGCATTAATGTCCATAACTCCGACAACAAATGTTTTCGATATGCAATGCTAGCAAAATATGTTGAACCAAAAAGCGCATTTAGAGTTGACTACAAATACGAACAAGTTGGCAATAAGTACAACTTTGCTGGATTGCAATATCCTGTCTCAGTTGAGGATATAAAACTCTTTGAAAAACGAAATCCTGGAGTATCCGTGAACGTTTTTAGTCTCGACGAAAGTCATAATGTTTATCCGCTGAGAGTAGTAGAAACTGAAGATATTCGCCACACAGACTTACTACTACTACACGATGGTGATGTCTCGCATTACGTCTACATTAAGAATTTTAACAGATTGGTAAGTAGGCAAATGAAAAGATATGATAGTAGCGTGACGGTATGTAAGAAATGTTTTGCTTTCAAATCTCTTTCAATGGAACTCGGAGGGCGACGGTGGTTGACCGAACACAACCGCTTATGCGGAGTACATGCCCCCATTAAAATGGAATTACCTCATCGTGATAAACGGTTTGTTTCTTTCAACAAAACGAATCAGCTATACAGTGTACCTATAGTGATATACGCCGACTTTGAATCTACTTTGATACCTATTAAAACGGTTATGGAAGATCCTGAAGACGTCACCAAACATTTATACCAAAAACACGAGCCTAATAGCTACTGCATGATG
Organism: Prosapia bicincta; assembly: GCA_036971475.1. NCBI lineage: Eukaryota > Metazoa > Arthropoda > Insecta > Hemiptera > Cercopidae > Prosapia > Prosapia bicincta. The sequence continues at coordinate 180,803,308 of JBAIZL010000002.1, forward strand.
GTAAAGTCTACTTTAGACGAAAACCATCTCACGAGGTATGGGTTAACATCAAAACCGCTTGTTTACAGGGGTTGTGATGCGGTAAAGAACTTTCTACAACAGCTGAAACTTGTTGCCGAGAAAGTTGAAGGGATGTACTCAAATATTGTTCCCATGTTAGAGATGAGTGATGACGAAATACTTGCATACACATCCGCAACTACTTGTTACTTGTGTAAAAAATCTTTTACAGACATAAATCATAAAGTCCGTGACCATGACCATCTCACAGGAAAGTATAGAGGATCGGCTTGTAACTCGTGCAACATAAATTATAAGCTACCTAGTTTTATACCTGTCGTGCTGCACAATTTAAGTGGATACGATTCACATTTTATAATACATGAATTGAACTTATGGAAAGGACAAATCGATGTGTTAGCCTCGTCGAAAGAAAAGTTTATAAGTTTTTCGAAAAAGGTCGGTAAACTAAAATTGAGATTCATCGACTCTTATAGGTTTTTACCTTCAAGCCTTATGAAACTTAGCGAAAATCTATCACGGGACGATCTGCTGGAGACGAAGAAACTTGTACCTGAAGGGAAGCTTGAACTAGTGTTAAGAAAAGGTGTTTTCCCTTACGATTATATAGACGATGCAGATAGGTTCAACGAAACTTCGCTTCCTCCCATAGAATGTTTTTACAGCAAGCTAAATGAATGCGGAATTAGTGATGAAGAATACCAACACGCATGTAACGTATGGAACGGAATGGAGTTTAAGACTTTGGGAGAGTACAGTGATTTTTATGTACAACTCGACGTGACCCTTCTTTGCGATGTTATGGAGGAATTTAGAAACACCTGTATGAACGCTTACGGGCTTGATCCCCTCCATTCTTACACCTCACCAGGACTGGCGTGGCAGGCTATGTTGAGAGAAACAGGATGCACTTTGGAATTGATGATGGATGTCGATATGATCCTCATGGTAGAGTCGGGCGTCCGAGGCGGTCTAACGCAGTGCGTTAGGAAACATGTTAGAGCCAACAACAAGCATTTGCCTGACTTTGATAGTGAGAAAGAGTCTGTCTACCTGGGGTACTTCGACGCAAACAACCTTTACGGGTGGGCCATGTCGATGCCCTTGCCATCTGGAGGATTCGAATGGGTAGATCCAACTACGATAGAAGAAATTCAACATATCCCTCGTTACGGTTGTTTCGGGTATATTTTGGAGTTCGACTTTGAATACCCGGAGGCGCTCCATGATCATCACTACGATCTCCCTCTTCTACCAAAAAGCGAAGTTCCGCCTGGAGGTAAATACAAAAAGCTTTTGATGACTGTTGAATCGAAAGATCATTACGTCGCTCACTATTGGACCGTGCAACAAGCCATACAACTAGGACTTCGTATTACCAAAGTTCATAGAGTCATACGTTTTGCACAATCATATTGGTTAAAGCCGTACATCGATTCGAACACTGCTAGGAGATCCGCCGCTAAATCTGCTTTCCAGAGAGATTTCTTCAAATTAATGAACAACGCAATTTTCGGAAAAACTCTGGAAAACAAACGAAAACATATAGATGTTAGGCTTGTTACAGACGAAAAGAAACTAATGAAACTTGTGAAGCGAGACAACTTTAATACGTCTATTATTATAAATAAAGATCTGGTATTGGTTTGTATGAATAAGACTAAGATAGTTCTCGACAGACCACTTTATATCGGTATGTCCATCTTAGACATCTCCAAGACGCACATGTACGACTTCCACTACGAAAAGATGGTACGTCATTACGGAAGAGATAAAATCGGAATATCGTATATGGATACAGACGCGTTTCTCTACTGGATTCGAACAAATGATCTTTACGAAGACCTCAAGACATTTCAACATAAAAACGATTTTGATTTCTCCGAATACCCACCGCACCATCCCACTTACGACGGAGGCGTTAATAAAAAGGTTCTAGGTAAATTTAAGGACGAGCTAAACAGCATCCCAATAATCGAACTCATAGCGTTGATGCCGAAGATGTACGCTATGACTACCGCCGTAGGTGGACACAACTGTGAAGAGGAGGAAGGAGTAATAAAAAAGGCTAAAGGAATAAAAAAGAGCTACTTGAAGAAATCTATTATGTTTGAACACTACAGGAAATGTCTGTTCGAAAACGTAGAGTACAAGGCTACTTTCAACACAATTCGTAGCTTCGGTCATGAGCTTTACACCATGTTACAACGCAAAAGATCACTATCAACAAGAGACGACAAAAGAAAAATACTTTCAGACTGCATAAACACGTTACCGTACGGGCACTATTCCTTGCGAGATATATCCGAATGTTAACGTAACAACAGTTATATATAAAAAAATCTAAATTCTATTATTTGTTTCCTATAGTCACTAACGGTAACGATGGAGTTAAGGGAAAAGATTGTACGCGAATTACACGCACCAGCAAGAAGAAAATTTCCTAGACGAAATACTATCTTAAAAGGACTAGACGATAAATTTTTCCAAGCTGATCTTGTAGAGATGAGACCATACGCTAAGGATAATAAAGGTTTTAATTACATACTTACACTTATAGATTGTTTTACTAAAATTGCGCACGCTATTCCATTAAAAAACAAGTCTTCGGAAAACGTTGCTAATGCTGTAGAGGGGCTATTGCTTCAAGAGAGGATTAAGAAACTCCAGACGGATGATGGTAAAGAATTTTTCAATAATCCATTCAAACAATTAATGAAGAAATATCGTATCAATCATTACTCTAGCAAGAGCGAAATTAAAGCTGCAATAATAGAACGTTTCAATAGAACGCTAAAGAGTAAGATGTACAAGGTTTTCTCAAAAAGAGGATCATACGTCTGGCATGACGTATTACCTGTTTTGATAAACGAATACAATAATACGGTACACAGGACTATCGGCGTGAAACCTGTAGACGTTAATAAAAAGAACGAACGAAAGGTGTTTGATCGTATAGTCCGGCAAACAAAACCGCATACGGAAAAACGAATGCCGAAAAGGTTTTTCCTCGGTGATCAAGTGCGTATTAGCAAACACAAGCGCGTTTTTACCAAAGGATACCTTCCTAATTTTTCGAATGAAGTGTTTACAGTTTACAGGATACAACCGACGTTTCCTGAGACTTATCTTTTGAAAGATCACAAAGGGGATATCATACAAGGTGGTTTCTACGGGCACGAGCTATCACCGTCTACAGTTGGAAACGTATATTTAGTTGAGAAAATACTCCGCAGAAAGGGCGATAAAGTTCTTGTGCGTTGGTTAGGTTTCGACCGCAGCCAGGATACGTGGATAAATAAAAAAGATTTAATCTAATAACGGATGTACAGTATAATATGAGTCTGTAAGCAGGCAAGAAATGGAAATATTAGAGCAAAAGGATAAATTTGTTGTTAAAAATATAGATCTTCTGACTGCTGATAAAACCACCCACAGTGAAGGGAAACACGGTGCATTACTTCCTGACACTGTAAGATGCATAGTCTCGGGGCCATCAAACTGCGGGAAAACAAACGTAGTGTTTAACCTGCTCACGCAAGCTAACGGACTGCGATTAAATAATGTATACATATTTTCCAAGTCGCTCAACCAACCAAAGTATCTACTTTTGGAAAAGGTTATATCCGAGGTGCCAGGCGTCAATTGGTTCAAATTTGATGTAAACGAAGAAATCATGGGACCAAGTAAAGCTCGACCGTATTCTGTATTTTTATTCGATGACGTTAGCTCGGAAAGACATCATCACATAACCACGTACTTTGCCATGGGGCGACATAACATGATAGATTGTATTTACATAGGGCAAACCTATAGCAAAATCCCTAAGCAGCTATTACGAGATAACGCCAATCTCATTATAATGTTCAAGCAGGATGAGACTAACACGAGACACGTATACAACGATCACGTAGGTGCTGATATGGAATACAACAGATTTAAACAGATATGTTCTACAGCGTGGAACGATCATTTCGGATTCCTAGTCGTCGATAAGGAGCGTAACATCGATGAAGGTCGATACAGACTGGGATTTGACAGATACGTTGTAATAAACTCGCAGAGCGATTTACAATGTTAACATTACGATACAGCTATTCAACTGGATAACAAGCGCTAAGTAAATACATGGAGAAACAAAGGAAGTTGGTAAACGAAATAAAAGTGTTGAGCGATACCATCAGAAAAAAAAATGAAGCCTTGAAATTAGGCATAAGCGAAAGGGATAAATACTTGGAGACCACTTTCAAACCGATAGTAGAACCGTTAAAGAAGATATCTGAAAAACTCGGTGAAAACGCATGGATTGATGGTGACGCGCAAGACATAATACCCTTTAAACAGGAGTCGGGCGCTGAGTTGACGGATACATCAGCAGACTATGTAACGGATGAAGATGATGGAAGAACGTCTGTTCACGAGTCAACTAAAGACGTCAGTATATTGAGCGACAATATATCGAGTAAAGGTCCTATGGGTAAAAAGTATTTATTAAAGATGTTAGATTCAATGTCTGATACAAGCAGGAAGAAACAATACCATACGTTCGGCGCTCGGTTGGCTAAAGACGGTACATTGGATATAGGTGACGCGAAATTGGAGATCACCAACAAAGATAACATACTGGTAAAGAATAAAACTTTTCGAGGTACGCGCGGTCTGTTCGAGCTAATCTTCAATTATATTCCAGAGAAATATACAAAAAGAGATCTCGAAAATTTTAAACGCATTTGCCAACTGACCAACGCTCATAGAAAGGGATACAGTTCTAACGCACCTGTGTACAGGAACAGGTCAAAGAAATATAAAAGAATTATAGCACATCTATTTCCTCCGAGAGAAGACAAGAGCAAATCAGGAGCTGGTGTGAATTTAAAAGACACTCAGCATACCAACGTTGTTTATTACAATAATGCAAACGAGTTAGTGAATCGTCTGCGTTTGTTATATGACTCTATGTCTGCAGGACACACGGGGCTAGAGAACGAGGTAGTGTCGTTGACAGAAGAATTAAAACGAAGAAACGTTATTGCTTAACTTCATTTATAAAGATGAGCGTGGACAAGTTTGGTCGTCATCAAATCTCCAAGAGTAAAATCGCTGTTAGAGCTCAGCCAGGTGAACGGGGTCCCAAAGGACCTTCAGGCGTAGGATTTAAACTCACTAGAAACGGAAATTACGATATGCAAAACAAAATTATCGAAAATGTTGGTAGGCCTGTGTCATCAAACGATGCTGCTACATTGGAATACGTCAGATCTGTGACACCGTTATTATCGAAAGATGGTTTCGAGTTCTACAACAAACGTTTGAGCGGAGTTGGTAACCCTATAGAACAGTTGGATGCCGTAAACATAGAAACTCTAGAAAGGTTCGCGTCTTCACTCTTCCATTACATGCATACTGGAGACGGGAGAAGAGTAGCTTTACCGGGTGTAGATGGACGTACCTATTTAAACTGGAAGTACATCTTTGGTGGTACAAAGTTGAAGTTTATTCCAAAAGAGGAACCAGTCGCAAACAAGAGACAGAAGCAGGATTCAGTCAGTGGTACAAAGTTAAAGTTTATTCCAAAAGAGGAACCAGTCGCAAACAAGAGACAGAAGCAGGATTCAGTCAGACAACCGAAAGCTATAGCAGAACCTGGGGAAACATATAAGAACGACTTTTCTGAAGGAGAAAATCGAAAATTGAGCAGTGGAGGGGATACAACGGATAATATAAATAGATACGATAACACAAGATGCAGAGTACACACGCACGAAGGAAGTGGAGAGTTGCACCTAGTCTGCAAATAGATAGTATATATTCAAGAAAATATTTCAGTTTATAATATAGGAGATATGGTTGCATACCCGAGATACAGTACACCTGGAAGCAGGCTGGAATCGTTCAACAACACCAGATTTGTATATTCCCGCCCTTATGCTTGGCAATTTGCAGAAGCCGGTTTTTTCTTTCACTCTCCACCTGATGGCGTTATATGCTTTTACTGTGGTGGTGGTTTAAAGAATTGGGAAGCACATGAATTTCCATGGATCGAACATGGTGGATGGTTTCCGAGGTGCGGTTATTTAAAATTAGTAAAGGGTGAGGATTTTGGGGCACGATGTTATGCTCTGCGTTACTTAGACCCATTACCAATACACCCCGCAAAGAAGAGGAAACAGGGATAAGCAACGCCTTTATTGTACAAGGCTAATGTAATATATTGTTATATAGAGAGCGAAACTAAAAATAATACATATTTCAAATTTACTTCTTGAAGAGGAAACATCCGTCATAAACTTACAAGATGGCTTTGACTGCTAGATATATAGAGTATTATCCGCTACGCATCGAACAAAAAGATGCTGTTAACGTTTTCTCAACCGAGATGAATAAGCTATTGGATCAAGGATTCAGCATGAGAGTTACAGTCGGCGCCTCGAACTATGGAAAGGATACTACCGACGCTCGTGGAACGTCACCAATATCTTATCCTCCAGAAGCGGAAAAACCAGCCGTTGACGGTATTGCGGAGGAGGGGAATTGACCGGAGAAGAGCTGTTACTTCCATTTACTATTTAGTTAAGTGTAATACAATGTAAATATTATTTTTTTGTTCAATAAAAAGTTAATGTGATACATGTGTTAGTAATTATTGTTGTAAAAAGAATAACAATTATTAAATATATGCTACAAAAAAAATATAAAAAAATAATAAACAAAATAAAACAAGAAATAATTATTGCAAGCATTTGGATGTGATAGAGGTATTTCTTTATTTTTAAAAAAAACTTGGTATGAAGTGGTTCGTTATTATAAAGTAACAAGTTTCTACAACAAATGGACATTCTATATGAAGTAACCGTGTAGATAAATAATAGATACATATATATTTAATATGTTAAACGGTAAAACATTTAGTAACGGAAAGAAGTTTGTAAGAGAAGGAAGTGGTTTATCATCATCACTTGTAAGACTTGCGAAAAAAGCAGTCGGTATTATTCCAGTTAGTGCCGTAGTCAACAGGGCTATCGACGCTTTACCGGTGGAATTACACATACCGGGTGGGTATAGATATTGCGGACCAGGTACAAAGTTGAAAAAACGTTTGGCACGAGGAGATCGGGGTATAAATAAGTTAGACGAAGCCTGTAAGGTCCACGACATAGTTTATTCCCGATATTCTGATTCAGCATCACGTTCTGTAGCAGACAGGGTTTTAGCAGAAAAAGCTTGGCAAAGGGCTAAGTCTAGTGACGCTAGTATTGGTGAAAGAGCGGCTGCTTTAGCGGTGGCCGGAGCGATGAAGGCAAAAAGTGCAATCGGAGGTGGACGGATGAAAAGGAGAATAAGAAAAAGACGTAAAAGGGTGCCTGTCAGAAGAGTTGGTCGAAAGAGGACAGACAGTAAGTACAGGAGAAGACGTAGGAACAATGGTTCAAAAAACGGGAGGGGGTTGTACCTGCGACCGTACAGAAATGTGTATTAAATAGTAGTAGAAAACTCGTATTACCGAACAAGGCATTGACGAATGAAGAGCTCGAACGTTACGCATACTGCCTTTCTATACCGAATTTCAGAGGCGTCTTTATGAGAGACAATCTTCCGTCAAAACCTCGTGTAAACGAATCAGCTATAGTGAACTTGGACAGCACCGTCGGGTCGGGAACGCATTGGGTCTGTTACAAAAAATTAGGAAGCACAGTGTTTTACTTCGATAGTTTCGGCAACTTGCCACCACCATCGGAATTGAATCAGTATTTACGATCGGCAAAAACAATTCTATACAATTATGAAAGAAGACAACCGGAAGACTCGTTAATTTGCGGCCATTTATGTTTAGAATTCCTGGCAAATAAAGTCAGTGTCATTTAAGATGTCTTCGTACACGGTATCCCTTACTGGGGACGAGTCTATACTGAGGAGCGTGCTGTTTCCACCCTTAAGGCTGCACGAAGAAAGCCAGTGGGAAGCGGCTCTATTAGAATTCACTACATACAATTCCATACCAAACGTCACCAAAGGCATTAACAACAAATTACACTACAGCAAAGCGGGTGACGTAAAAAACAATAAAATATACGAGATAGAATTGCCTACAGGGTCTTACGAAATTGACGAAGTGAACAGAGTGTTACAGAGGTCCATAGGTTACAGCAACTTTTCGCTTACGGCAAATAACAGCCTCCTTCGATGCGAAATAGTTACTAAATTCAACATACATTTCGATCAACCACATTCTATAGGATCGCTGTTGGGGTTTAAAAGAAACCTCGCACCGAACGAAGAAAAGAAACCTCATTTGGGCGATGAAGAGGTCAATATTATAAAGGTAAACAACATCGAAATTTCCTGTAACATCATAGACGGTTCTTACAAAAACGGAAAGAGGGAACATATTATACATTCGTTTTTTCCATCGGTTCCGCCGGGATATAAAATAATAGAAGTACCACAAAATCTGGTTTACTTGCCCATAAAATTCAGTTTGATTTCAGAAGTCGTAGTGAGAGTGCTTGATCAAAACGGGGATCCAGTTGATTTTAGAGGAGAAACTATAAGCATCAGGTTGCATATAAAACGCGTATGAGTATGGGGTTAGACTTTATTAACGATACTCTTGGTGGAACGAAATTCAGTTCTTGTGAACAGATAGAAAGGATAACAAGTGAGAACAAGACGTTTCTAGAAAGAATAGGTTTCACAGTTCTTAACGATGGATATATTAGACATAGGCCACGGTCCGGTGTTCGACGAAACGATTTGGGAGAAGGAGTATCACAGCCACAACCCTTACGCTTCATCCAGATTAGGAAATAACGACGAAATCCGTATTCCTATTCAATCGCAAGATGCGTACACTCTGCCGTCGGAGAGCTACCTGTACATCGAAGGAAAGGTGACGAAAAAAGATGGGACTTTGGGAACGGAAGTCCCGTTTGTGAATAACGCGATGTCGTATCTGTTCGAGGAGATTAGATATGAAATTTCCGGTGTTACGGTTGATTCCGTGAAACGCGTGGGAATAACCAGCACTCTAAAAGGCCTAGTATCTCTTTCGGCTCCAGATCGCAACATTATAAGAATGTCCGGTTGGTTGTTTCCTACCGATATTAATGAAAAACCAAACTCAACAGGGAATTTTGACTTTTGTATTCCGCTTCAATTGTTGTTGGGGTTTGCAGAGGATTACCGTAGAATAATAATGAACGTCCGTCAAGAGTTGGTTCTAATAAGATCTTCTTCAGACAACGATTGCATAATAGGAGCTACCGGTGCAACCGATGCCACATTGGATTGGAAATGCGTTTTGGAAAAGATAGTATGGCGGGTGCCGCACGTGAGATTGTCTGATGAACACAAGGTCAGGCTTTTGAGAGAGCTAAACGATGACCACGAGATCGTGGTACCATTTCGGAGTTGGGAGTTGCACGAATACCCCGTACTGCCGCAAACTCAGAGACATTCATGGACGATAAAAACGTCGAACCAAATGGAGAAACCAAGATTTGTAATTTTTGCATTTCAGACTAACAGGAAGCACGTCATTACAAGATATTCAACTAATTTCGATCATTGCAATCTTAAAAACGTAAAACTGTTCCTAAACTCGCAGTTTTTCCCGTACGACAACGTTAGCGCCGATTTTTCGAAAAAACGTTATTCAATGCTGTACGAGATGTACGCTAAGTTTCAATCATCGTATTACGGGCGTAAGAACGTGCCTCTGTTTTCTCCGGATTCGTATGAGGAATATTCACCAATAGTGGTTATTGATTGTTCGAAACAGAACGAATCTGTGAAGAGCTCAACAGTTGATATCAGGTTAGAATTTGAGACAGCAGAAAATATTCCTGACAAAACGGCTGCTTACTGTTTGATTTTACACGATACGATAGTAACTTATACGCCTCTCACAGGGAGTGTAAAGAGAGTGTCGTAGAGGTGTTTTGTTTTGATCAGTGGGAGGGGGTGGCGATGTATATAAGAAAGTCGGATGGAGTTGTTTTCATTTAAAACTTTGATCTCGGCCAGTCAAGATCACTTTCCAGACATTCATAGTTAGAAAGGACCTTGAACGCACATAATGAACACATGTAGTGAGACGGACGCACCTTTAGCGGGTGGTGTTAAGTTGGACGAAAACGTGGATGATACGGTTTCTAATGAAAATTCAAAAGAAACTCGTGTAGAAATACCAGAGTTTAAAGACGTTGACAACGCTCTAACCTCGCTCTATAACAACGCAATACGTCTAACGGAAATGAAAAGGAACAGGGAAGACGATCTTGAAGACGACATAAGCGATATGTTTATCGGTGCCTATCTCCGTGCTGTGTACCCACTAACTGCGTGCATGGGAAAGAACGTGACAGTAGGGGTTTTTGAGTCTCTGTCTCTTTTGCCAGGAGTGCTCATCAACCACTCCAAAAGATACATATTATTTACAGCGGATTCGTTCAAGACCTTTGTCGGCTACTTGAACGTTTTTGAAACCTTCCTAGCCTGTCGAGAAAGCGGAAAGAAGACACGTTTGATATTACCCGGAACAGATATCGAAGTTGACACCGTAAAGATATATGGTAAACACTACGTTCGTATTAAAGATTATCATCGGAACGGGCAAAAGGTTATGTTGACGCCTAGAGAATTTTACGTACTAAATGGTGTGGTTCCTGCCGTTGAAAGGTACTTGGAACAGTTGAAGTTGTCTGAGGATAGTATTAGAGACTATGTAGAGGCTTGTTTAAAAGGTGGGATTGGTGAGCCACCAGAGTACGGGTACATTGATTATAGCATATACAACCGGTTGCCACAAGAGGTTGAACTCAATAGACAGCTGTTGCTTATGCTGGATCAAGAAACGAGCGTAGAAGACGAGGAGGAAGATATCAAGAACGTTGAACCGATAACGTCGGGGGAAGATGAGAACGCTACGAGCATTCTTCCTAAGCAGGAAGAGGTATAAAAGGTGAAAAGGATCGAGACCTATTTGCAGTCTGCGTCCGGACGTTTTGGAGAATAGAGGACAAGGAAAAAGAAATAATGGAACGATCTGCTTGCGTGTTAGAGATGCAATGTTTTAAAGGAGAGTGTAACGCGTTTATAGTGAAGGAACTCGTATTATTGGACCTACAAACAAACGCTACCTACACGTTCCTGTTTAAACCGCCTTTCGAATACTCTACCTTGAGCAATAAATACAAGAAAACCAACAATTGGTTGAGTAAGAATTATCATCACATATCGTGGGAGGAAGGGTTCACCGATTACGTAGAGCTTCGTAACGTTATGTTACACTACGCGAAACAGTTCGATCTGATATTTACAACGGGTGACGAAAAGGCGAAATGGATTCGTGGTTTCACTTCTGCTGAAGTTATCGATATCGGTTCCTCAAGAGAATGGACCTTCCTGAGAGGAATCCAGAACGTTTGTAAAAGCGTTATAGACCCGCAACACAAAGAAACGAATTGCGCGCTTCTACGTGCGATGAAAGTCGCGACAGTCTTAAGACTATGACTACAATAATAAGGGAGGGGGAAACGCATTATATAAACCAAAGAGAGCGGTGGTTAGACATCATTTCCTTATAGACCTCAGGCAGAGCTACACGATACAGTTACTTCTCCTCCGTAACTATGAACCGCGAAGCAACTTTACAGTCAATAATTCAACAGTTCAACTCAAAGTCTAAAGCTGACGGGTTGCCCATAAAGAAATGTTCAGAACTGAAGGAAGGTAAAAAGTATTCGGTGCACTACCTCAGAAAAATCGACACTACCTACGGGGAAGCAGTTGTTGCTGCGCTCGGAGGTTTCCCATACAAGGAAGGAGAAGACCCGAAATTCCAGATATTCCTACCTAGACGCTTCATCACGCTGTTGGCGAACATGGATTTGGATGAGGTGGGTGCCGGCGAATTTCACATAGTCTCCAACGGACCGTCCGGATGTGGGTCCACCGAACTGACTTTACATCAGTAGCTGTATTAGTCTAAAAAAAATTGTATTTTTGTTATAATATAGCGATGTAATTATAAGATGCTATTGTATTTGTGTAAAAAAAAAAAAAAAAATAATAAATAAATAAATAAAAAAATTAATATTAATGTCGCAAGCACTTCTGCTTGCGACTCTTTTTAAAAACATCTTCCTATGACCTTGACCTACTAACCAACTACTTATCCCACAACTATAACACAAGTATGTCGTCGTCATCATCTATACAAGTTCCCAATGACGTTTTACATTGCCCACAACATGCCCGAACATGTTTTTAATTACGTCACACAATCGTGAGCACTCGCACGTACAAGCGCGCAGGTAAAGTCTTAAAAACACTTTTCAATGGTCCGAACATGATTATAACTCGAAACAGAGGTAGGTTTTTAAAAACAATTTATTCAGGCCAAATACCTGTTACAACAAACAATCGCTAGCACAACGATGTGTAAACACATTAGCTCACGAGCGAGGAACCTATATCAATAAATTAACATGCTTTTACATTTTTTAACCAGTAAAGATCTGGAGAACAAACAGAGAAGTCACCGTTCAGTCTTTGCGACTGACACATTTATTGCGAAAATAATCCCATCACCTCGTAACGGATTTCAACCGTACAAACGCGACGTTATAGTAAAAATATAGGTCAGCAACGAACTGGGTACAGAATATAATACACACATTCTCTAGGTAAACAACGGTTTTTACATTACCCCCCAACATGTCCGAACAGGCTTCTAATTACATCACACAACAGCCAACACCCATATCACCAACCAACCCATACTACCTCACCTAACGGTCTTTAACGGAAAATTAACGTATTTCTAAAAAAAACACCTGCCACATACACACACGCACAACCGCGCACAACCGCCCACATTCCAGACCTCGTACCATACACGTCACCCTCCAATAATCGCTGAAACCAACCCCTCATACCCCACCTAACCGTTTTTAACGGAAAAGTAACGTATTTTCCGTCAAAACCACCTGTTTTTGTGGCGAAACTGTGGTTTTGCCATCTACTGAGGCTGTTGTCAGCAGGTCCCAGATGCGTGAGAGATTAAAGCAATTTATAAACGAACCATTTATGGATTCACTACGCAGTGATCACCTAAGGCGATCGTTATTGTAACTACTCTGTGATCACCTGAAGCGTCCTTCACCGATCCTACGCCTTAATCACCTGAAACTATCGCCACCGTAACTACGCAATGATCATCTGAGGTGATCGTCACTGTAACTACGCAATGATCACCTGAGTTGTTCTCCACCTTAAACCGAAACAATGCAATGATCACCTGAGGCGATTGTCACCGTAACTACGCTTTGACCACCTGAGGCGATGTCACCGTAACTACGCAATAACCACCTGAGGCGATCACCTCCGTACCTACGCAGTGATCACCTAAGGCGATCGTACCGTAACTACGCAGTGATCACCTGAGGCGTCCGTCACCGTAACTATGCAATGATCACCAGAGGCGATCCCCACTGCAACTACATAGTGATCACCTGAGGCGTCCGTTACCGTAACTACGCAATAATCACCTGAGGCGATCACCTCCGTACCTACGCAGTGATCACCTAAGGCGATCGTACCGTAACTACGCAATGATCACCTGAGGTAATCGCCTGCGTAACTACGCAATGAACTGATCAACATTTGAAGACGAAACTGTATAATAATTATAAT